>JAJFBB010000013.1:0-301997 GCA_020882235.1 Schizaphis graminum | reverse complement strand
TGGTTATTTAAGAATTTCATGGATTCTATTATGATTCATAAAAATATTATTGGATTTTACCCATATGATTTGGGGATTTTAATGAATTATTGTGATATTTAAGGATTTTATTAGGATTTATTGGGAATTTAATGGATTTTAGTGTCTTATGACGTCATTTTTATAGAATTCGTAGAAGATTTAAAGACTTATTGAATTTAATCAGTTATTATGGGGTATTTTATGTATTTTATCGATTCTTTTTATGATTTCTATGAATTTGTATGGATTTTAATCATTTATTATGGGGGTATTTAGAAATTTTATGGATTCTGTTTATGATTCATAAGAAAATTTATGGATTTTCCCTTTATGATATGGGGGGATTTTTAATGAATCATTGTGATATTTAAGGATTTTATTAGGATTTATTGGGAATTTAATGGATTTAAGTGTCCTATGCCGTCATTTTTATAGAATTCGAAGAAGATTTAAAGACTTATGGAATTGAATCATTTATTATGGGGTATTCAGAAATTTTATGGATTCTATTTATGATTCATAAAAATATTTATGGAGTTTACCCATATGATATGGGGATTTTAATGAATCATTTTGATATTTAAGGATTTTTAGGATTTATTGGGAATTTAATGGATTTTAGTGTCTTTTGACGTCATTTTTATAGAATTGGTAGAAGATTAAAAGACTTATGGAATTTAATCATTTATTATGGGGTATTCAGAAATTTTTATGGATTCTATTTATGATTCAAAGAAAATTTATGGATTTTACACATATGATTTGGGGATTTTAATGAATCATTGTGATATTTAAGGATTTTATTAGGATTTATTGGGAATTTAATGGATTTTAGTGTCTTATTACGTTGTTTATATAGAATTCGTTGGAGATTTAAATTGTAATTGAGTGAGTTATGGAATTGAATCAGTTAAATTGGGTTATTTAGAATTCATGTAGTCTATTTATGATTCATAAGAATATTTATGGATTTTACACATATGATTTGGGGATTTTAATGAATTATTGTGATATTAAGGATTTTATTAGGATATATTGGGAATTTAATGGATATTAGTGTCTTATTACTTGGTTGTATAGAATTCGTTGGAGATTTAAAGATTTATTGAGAGAGTTATATAAATTCAATTAGTTAATATGGGGTATTTGTGTATTTTATCGATTCTTTTAATGATTTCGTCTTATTACGTGGTTTATATAGAATTCGTTGGAGATTTAAATTGTTATTGAGTGAGTTATGGAATTGAATCAGTTAAATTGGGTTATTTTAAGAATTTCAATGTAGTCTATTTATGATTCATAAGAATATTTTATGGATTTTACACATATGATTTGGGGATTTTAATGAATTATTGTGATATTTAAGGATTTTATTAGGATATATTGGGAATTTTAATGGATATTAGTGTCTTATTACTTGGTTTGTATAGAATTCGTTGGAGATTTAAAGATTTATTGAGAGAGTTATAAAATTCAATTAGTTAATATGGGGTATTTGTGTATTTTATCGATTCTTTTAATGATTTCGATGAATTTGTATGGAATTTAATCATTTATTATGGGGTATTTAGAAATTTTATGGATTCTGTTTATGATTCATAAAAATATTTATGGAATTTACCCATATGATTTGGGGATTTTAATGAATTATTGTGATATTTAAGGATTTTATTAGGATTTATGGGAATTTAATGGATTTTAGTGTCTTATGACGTCATTTTTATAGAATTCGTAGAAGATTTAAAGACTTATTGAATTTAATCAGTTATTATGGGGTATTTATGTATTTTATCGATTCTTTTATGATTTCTATGAATTTGTATGGATTTTAATCATTTATTATGGGGTATTTAGAAATTTTATGGATTCTGTTTATGATTCATAAGAAAATTTATGGATTTTCCCTTTATGATATGAGGATTTTAATGAATCATTGTGATATTTAAGGATTTTATTAGGATTTATTGGGAATTTAATGGATTTAAGTGTCCTATGCCGTCATTTTTATAGAATTCGAAGAAGATTTAAAGACTTATGGAATTGAATCATTTATTATGGGGTATTCAGAAATTTTATGGATTCTATTTATGATTCATAAAAATATTTATGGAGTTTACCCATATGATATGGGGATTTTAATGAATCATTTTGATATTTAAGGATTTTTTTAGGATTTATTGGGAATTTAATGGATTTTAGTGTCTTTTGACGTCATTTTTATAGAATTGGTAGAAGATTAAAAGACTTATGGAATTTAATCATTTATTATGGGGTATTCAGAAATTGTATGGATTCTATTTATGATTCAAAAGAAAATTTATGGATTTTACACATATGATTGGGGATTTTAATGAATCATTGTGATATTTAAGGATTTTATTAGGATTTATTGGGAATTTAATGGATTTTAGTGTCTTATTACGTTGTTTATATAGAATTCGTTGGAGATTTAAATTGTAATTGAGTGAGTTATGGAATTGAATCAGTTAAATTGGGTTATTTAAGAATTTCATGTAGTCTATTTATGATTCATAAGAATATTTATGGATTTTACACATATGATTTGGGGATTTTAATGAATTATTGTGATATTTAAGGATTTTATTAGGATATATTGGGATTTAATGGATATTAGTGTCTTATTACTTGGTTTGTATAGAATTCGTTGGAGATTTAAAGATTTATTGAGAGAGTTATAAAATTCAATTAGTTAATATGGGGTATTTGTGTATTTAATCGATTCTTTTAATGATTTCGATGAATTTGTATGGAATTTAATCATTTATTATGGGGTATTTAGGAATTTTTATGTATTTTATTTATGATTCAAAAGAAAAATTTATGGATTTTTACACCATATGATTTGGGGATTTTTAATGAATTATTGTGATATTTAAGGATTTTATTAGGATATATTGGGAATTTAATGGATATTAGTGTCTTATTACTTGGTTTGTATAGAATTCGTTGGAGATTTAAAGATTTATTGAGAGAGTTATAAAATTCAATTAGTTAATATGGGGTATTTGTGTATTTTATCGATTCTTTTAATGATTTCGATGAATTTGTATGGAATTTAATCATTTATTATGGGGTATTTAGGAATTTTATGGATTTTATTTATTATTCATAAAAATATTTATGGATTTTACCCATATGATATGGGGATTTTAATGAATCATTGTGATATTTAAGGATTTTATTAGGATTTATTGGGAATTTAATGGATTTTTATGTCTTATTACGTGGTTTATATAGAATTCGTTGGAGATTTAAATTGTTATTGAGTGAGTTATGGAATTGAATCAGTTAAATTGGGTTATTAAGAATTTCATGGATTCTATTTATGATTCATAAAAATATTTATGGATTTTACCCATATGATTTGGGGATTTTAATGAATTATTGTGATATTTAAGGATTTTATTAGGATTTATTGGGAATTTAATGGATTTTAGTGTCTTATGACGTCATTTTTATAGAATTCGTAGAAGATTTAAAGGACTTATTGAATTAAATCAGTTATTATGGGGTATTTATGTATTTTATCGATTCTTTTATGATTTCTATGAATTTGTATGGATTTTAATCATTTATTATGGGGTATTTAGAAATTTTATGGATTCTGTTTATGATTCATAAGAAAATTTATGGATTTTCCCTTTATGATATGGGGATTTTAATGAATCATTGTGATATTTAAGGATTTTATTAGGATTTATTGGGAATTTAATGGATTTAAGTGTCCTATGCCGTCATTTTTATAGAATTCGAAGAAGATTTAAAGACTTATGGAATTGAATCAGTTAAATTGGGTTATTTAAGAATTTCATGTATTCTATTTATGATTCATAAGAATATTTATGGATTTTACACAATAGAATTTGGGGATTTTAATGAATCATTGTGATATTTAAGGATTTTATTAGGATTTATTGGGAATTTAATGGATTTTAGTGTCTTATGACGTCATTTTTATAGAATTTGTAGAAGATTTAAAGACTGATGGAATTTAATCATTTATTATGGGGTATTCAGAAATTTTATGGGATCTCTATTTATGATTCATAAAATATTTATGGGATTTTACCCAAATGATATGGGGATTTTAATGAATCATTTTGATATTTAAGGATTTTATTAGGATTTATTGGGAATTTAATGGATTTTAGTGTCTTTTGACGTCATTTTTATAGAATTGGTAGAGATTAAAAGACTTATGGAATATAATCATTTATTATGGGGTATTCAGAAATTTTATGGATTCTATTTATGATTCAAAAGAAAATTTATGGATTTTACACATATGAGTTTGGGGATTTTAATGAATCATTGTGATATTTAAGGATTTTATTAGGATTTATTGGGAATTTAATGGATTTTAGTGTCTTATTACGTTGTTTATATAGAATTCGTTGGAGATTTAAATTGTTATTGAGTGAGTTATGGGAATTGAATCAGTTTAAATTGGGTTATTTAAGAATTTCATGTAGTCTATTTATGATTCATAAGAATATTTATGGATTTTACACATATGATTTGGGGATTTAATGAATTATTGTGATATTTAAGGATTTTATTAGGATATATTGGGAATTTAATGGATATTAGTGTCTTATTACTTGGTTTGTATAGAATTCGTTGGAGATTTAAAGATTTATTGAGAGAGTTATAAAATTCAATTAGTTAATATGGGGTATTTGTGTATTTTATCGATTCTTTTAATGATTTCGTCTTATTACGTGGTTTATATAGAATTCGTTGGAGATTTAAATTGTTATTGAGTGAGTTATGGAATTTGAATCAGTTAAATTGGGTTATTTAAGAATTCATGGATTCTATTTATGATTCATAAGAATATTTATGGATTTTACACATATGATTTGGGGATTTTAATGAATTATTGTGATATTTAAGGATTTTATTAGGATTTATTGGGAATTTTAATGGATATTAGTGTCTTATTACTTGGTTTGTATAGAATTCGTTGGAGATTTAAAGATTTATTGAGAGAGTTATAAAATTCAATTAGTTAATATGGGGTATTTGTGTATTTTATCGATTCTTTTAATGATTTCGTCTTATTACGTGGTTTATATAGAATTCGTTGGAGATTTAAATTGTTATTGAGTGAGTTATGGAATTGAATCAGTTAAATTGGGTTATTTAAGAATTTCATGGATTCTATTTATGATTCATAAAAATATTTATGGATTTTACCCATATGATATGGGGATTTTAATGAATCATTGTGATATTTAAGGATTTTATTAGGATTTATTGGGAATTTAATGGATTTTAGTGTTTTATGACGTCATTTTTATAGAATTTGTAGAAGATTTAAAGACTTATGGAATTTAATCAGTTAAATTGGGTTATTTAAGAATTTCATGTATTCTATTTATGATTCATAAGAATATTTATGGATTTTACACATATGATTTGGGGATTTTAATGAATCATTGTGATATTTAAGGATTTTATTAGGATTTATTGGGAATTTAATGGATTTTAATGTCTTATTACGTGGTTTATATAGAATTCGTTGGAGATTTAAATTGTTATTGAGTGAGTTATGGAATTGAATCAGTTAAATTGGGTTATTTTAAGAAATTTCATGGATTCTATTTATGATTCATAAAAATATTTATGGATTTTACCCATATGATTTGGGGATTTTAATGAATTATTGTGATATTTAAGGATTTTATTAGGATTTATTGGGAATTTAATGGATTTTAGTGTCTTATGACGTCATTTTTATAGAATTCGTAGAAGATTTAAAGACTTATTGAATTTAATCAGTTATTATGGGGTATTTATGTATTTTATCGATTCTTTTTATGATTTCTATGAATTTGTATGGATTTTAATCATTTATTATGGGGTATTTAGAAATTTTATGGATTCTGTTTATGATTCATAAGAAAATTTATGGATTTTCCCTTTATGATATGGGGATTTTAATGAATCATTGTGATATTTAAGGATTTTATTAGGATTTATTGGGAATTTAATGGATTTTAGTGTCTTATGACGTCATTTTTATAGAATTTGTAGAAGATTTAAAGACTTATGGAATTTAATCATTTATTATGGGGTATTCAGAAATTTTATGGATTCTATTTATGATTCATAAGAAAAATTTATGGATTTTACCCATATGATATGGGGATTTTAATGAATCATTTTGATATTTAAGGATTTTATTAGGATTTATTGGGAATTTAATGGATTTTAATGTATTATTACGTGGTTTATATAGAATTCGTTGGAGATTTAAATTGTTATTAAGTGAGTTATGGAATTGAATCAGTTAAATTGGGTTATTTAAGAATTTCATGTATTCTATTTATGATTCATAAGAATATTTATGGATTTTACACATATGATTTGGGGATTTTAATGAATCATTGTGATATTTAAGGATTTTATTAGGATTTATTGGGAATTTAATGGATTTTAGTGTCTTATTACGTGGTTTATATAGAATTCGTTGGAGATTTAAATTGTTATTGAGTGAGTTATGGAATTGAATCAGTTAAATTGGGTTATTTAAGAATTTCATGGATTCTATTTATGATTCATAAGAATATTTATGGATTTTACCCATATGATATGGGGGATTTTAATGAATCATTGTGATATTTAAGGATTTTATTAGGATTTATTGGGAATTTAATGGATTTTAGTGACTTATGACGTCATTTTTATAGAATTCGTAGAAGATTTAAAGATTTATTGAATTTAATCAGTTATTATGGGGTATTTATGTATTTTATCGATTCTTTTTATGATTTCAATGAATTTGTATGGATTTTAATTATTTATTATGGGGTATTTAGGAATTTTATGTATTTTATTTATGATTCATAAAAATATTTATGGATTTTACCCATATGATATGGGGATTTTAAAGAATCATTGTGTTATTTAAGGATTTTATTAGGATTTATTGGGAATTTAATGGATTTTAGTGTCTTATGACGTCATTTTTATAGAATTGGTAGAAGATTAAAAGACTTATGGAATTTAATCATTTATTATGGGGTATTCAGAAATTGTATGGATTCTATTTATGATTCAAATGAAAATTTATGGATTTTACACATATGATTTGGGGATTTTAATGAATCATTGTGATATTTAAGGATTTTTATTAGGATTTATTGGGAATTTAATGGATTTTAGTGTCTTATTACGTTGTTTATATAGAATTCGTTGGAGATTTAAATTGTAATTGAGTGAGTTATGGAATTGAATCAGTTAAATTGGGTTATTTAAGAATTTCATGTAGTCTATTTATGATTCATAAGAATATTTATGGATTTTACACATATGATTTGGGGATTTTAATGAATTATTGTGATATTTAAGGATTTTATTAGGATATATTGGGAATTTAATGGATATTAGTGTCTTATTACTTGGTTTGTATAGAATTCGTTGGAGATTTAAAGATTTATTGAGAGAGTTTTATAAAATTCAATTAGTTAATATGGGGTATTTGTGTATTTTATCGATTCTTTTAATGATTTCGATGAATTTGTATGGAATTTAATCATTTATTATGGGGTATTTAGGAATTTTATGTATTTTATTTATGATTCAAAAGAAAATTTATGGATTTTACACATATGATTTGGGGATTTTAATGAATTATTGTGATATTTAAGGATTTTATTAGGATATATTGGGAATTTAATGGATATTAGTGTCTTATTACTTGGTTTGTATAGAATTCGTTGGAGATTTAAAGATTTATTGAGAGAGTTATAAAATTCAATTAGTTAATATGGGTGGTATTTGTGTATTTTATCGATTCTTTTAATGATTTCGATGAATTTGTATGGAATTTAATCATTTATTATGGGGTATTTAGGAATTTTATGGATTTTATTTATGATTCATAAAAATATTTATGGATTTTACCCATATGATATGGGGATTTTAATGAATCATTGTGATATTTAAGGATTTTATTAGGATTTATTGGGAATTTAATGGATTTTAATGTCTTATTACGTGGTTTATATAGAATTCGTTGGAGATTTAAATTGTTATTGAGTGAGTTATGGAATTGAATCAGTTAAATTGGGTTATTTAAGAATTTCATGGATTCTATTTATGATTCATAAAAATATTTATGGATTTTACCCATATGATTTGGGGATTTTAATGAATTATTGTGATATTTAAGGATTTTATTAGGATTTATTGGGAATTTAATGGATTTTAGTGTCTTATGACGTCATTTTTATAGAATTCGTAGAGAAGATTTAAAGACTTATTGAATTTAATCAGTTATTATGGGGTATTTATGTATTTTATCGATTCTTTTTATGATTTCTATGAATTTGTATGGATTTTAATCATTTATTATGGGGTATTTAGAAATTTTATGGATTCTGTTTATGATTCATAAGAAAATTTATGGATTTTCCCTTTATGATATGGGGATTTTAATGAATCATTGTGATATTTAAGGATTTTATTAGGATTTATTGGGGAATTTAATGGATTTAAGTGTCTTATGACGTCATTTTTATAGAATTTGTAGAAGATTTAAAGACTGATGGAATTTAATCATTTATTATGGGGTATTCAGAAATTTTATGGATTCTATTTATGATTCATAAAAATATTTATGGATTTTACCCATATGATATGGGGATTTTAATGAATCATTTTGATATTTAAGGATTTTATTAGGATTTATTGGGAATTTAATGGATTTTAGTGTCTTTTGACGTCATTTTTATAGAATTGGTAGAAGATTAAAAGACTTATGGAATTTAATCATTTATTATGGGGTATTCAGAAATTTTATGGATTCTATTTATGATTCAAAAGAAAATTTATGGATTTTACACATATGATTTGGGGATTTTAATGAATCATTGTGATATTTAAGGATTTTATTAGGATTTATTGGGAATTTAATGGGATTTTTAGTGTCTTATTACGTTGTTTATATAGAATTCGTTGGAGATTTAAATTGTTATTGAGTGAGTTATGGAATTGAATCAGTTAAATTGGGTTATTTAAGAATTTCATGTAGTCTATTTATGATTCATAAGAATATTTATGGATTTTACACATATGATTTGGGGATTTTAATGAATTATTGTGATATTTAAGGATTTTATTAGGATATATTGGGAATTTAATGGATATTAGTGTCTTATTACTTGGTTTGTATAGAATTCGTTGGAGATTTAAAGATTTATTGAGAGAGTTATAAATTCAATTAGTTAATATGGGGGTATTTGTGTATTTTATCGATTCTTTTAATGATTTCGTCTTATTACGTGGTTTATATAGAATTCGTTGGAGATTTAAATTGTTATTGAGTGAGTTATGGAATTGAATCAGTTAAATTGGGTTATTTAAGAATTTCATGTAGTCTATTTATGATTCATAAGAATATTTATGGATTTTACACATATGATTTGGGGATTTTAATGAATTATTGTGATATTTAAGGATTTTATTAGGATATATTGGGAATTTAATGGATATTAGTGTCTTATTACTTGGTTTGTATAGAATTCGTTGGAGATTTAAAGATTTATTGAGAGAGTTATAAAATTCAATTAGTTAATATGGGGGTATTTGTGTATTTTATCGATTCTTTTAATGATTTCGATGAATTTGTATGGAATTTAATCATTTATTATGGGGTATTTAGAAATTTTATGGATTCTGTTTATGATTCATAAAAATATTTATGGATTTTACCCATATGATTTGGGGATTTTAATGAATTATTGTGATATTTAAGGATTTTATTAGGATTTATTGGGAATTTAATGGATTTTAGTGTCTTATGACGTCATTTTTATAGAATTCGTAGAAGATTTAAAGACTTATTGAATTTAATCAGTTATTATGGGGTATTTATGTATTTTATCGATTCTTTTTATGATTTCTATGAATTTGTATGGATTTTTAATCATTTATTATGGGGGTATTTAGAAATTTTATGGATTCTGTTTATGATTCATAAGAAAATTTATGGATTTTCCCTTTATGATATGAGGATTTTAATGAATCATTGTGATATTTAAGGATTTTATTAGGATTTATTGGGAATTTAATGGATTTAAGTGTCCTATGCCGTCATTTTTATAGAATTCGAAGAAGATTTAAAGACTTATGGAATTGAATCATTTATTATGGGGTATTCAGAAATTTTTGGATTCTATTTATGATTCATAAAAATATTTATGGAGTTTACCCATATGATATGGGGATTTTAATGAATCATTTTGATATTTAAGGATTTTTTAGGATTTATTGGGAATTTAATGGATTTTAGTGTCTTTTGACGTCATTTTTATAGAATTGGTAGAAGATTAAAAGACTTATGGAATTTAATCATTTATTATGGGGTATTCAGAAATTTTATGGATTCTATTTATGATTCAAAAGAAAATTTATGGATTTTACACATATGATTTGGGGATTTTAATGAATCATTGTGATATTTAAGGATTTTTATTAGGATTTATTGGGAATTTAATGGATTTTAGTGTCTTATTACGTTGTTTATATAGAATTCGTTGGAGATTTAAATTGTAATTGAGTGAGTTATGGAATTGAATCAGTTAAATTGGGTTATTTAAGAATTTCATTGTAGTCTATTTATGATTCATAAGAATATTTATGGATTTTACACATATGATTTGGGGATTTTAATGAATTATTGTGATATTTAAGGATTTTATTAGGATATATTGGGAATTTAATGGATATTAGTGTCTTATTACTTGGTTTGTATAGAATTCGTTGGAGATTTAAAGATTTATTGAGAGAGTTATAAAATTCAATTAGTTAATATGGGGGTATTTGTGTATTTTATCGATTCTTTTAATGATTTCGATGAATTTGTATGGAATTTAATCATTTATTATGGGGGTATTTAGGAATTTTATGTATTTTATTTATGATTCAAAAGAAAATTTATGGATTTTACACATATGATTTGGGGATTTTAATGAATTATTGTGATATTAAGGATTTTATTAGGATATATTGGGAATTTAATGGATATTAGTGTCTTATTACTTGGTTTGTATAGAATTCGTTGGAGATTTAAAGATTTATTGAGAGAGTTATAAAATTCAATTAGTTAATATGGGGTATTTGTGTATTTTATCGATTCTTTTAATGATTTCGATGAATTTGTATGGAATTTAATCATTTATTATGGGGTATTTTAGGAATTTTATGGATTTTATTTATGATTCATAAAAATATTTATGGATTTTACCCATATGATATGGGGATTTTAATGAATCATTGTGATATTTAAGGATTTTATTAGGATTTATTGGGAATTTAATGGATTTTAATGTCTTATTACGTGGTTTATATAGAATTCGTTGGAGATTTAAATTGTTATTGAGTGAGTTATGGAATTGAATCAGTTAAATTGGGTTATTTAAGAATTTCATGGATTCTATTTATGATTCATAAAAATATTTATGGATTTTACCCATATGATTTGGGGATTTTAATGAATTATTGTGATATTTAAGGATTTTATTAGGATTTATTGGGAATTTAATGGATTTTAGTGTCTTATGACGTCATTTTTATAGAATTCGTAGAAGATTTAAAGACTTATTGAATTTAATCAGTATTATGGGGTATTTATGTATTTTATCGATTCTTTTTATGATTTCTATGAATTTGTATGGATTTTAATCATTATTATGGGGTATTTAGAAATTTTATGGATTCTGTTTATGATTCATAAGAAAATTTATGGATTTTCCCTTTATGATATGGGGGATTTTAATGAATCATTGTGATATTTAAGGATTTTATTAGGATTTATTGGGAATTTAATGGATTTAAGTGTCCTATGCCGTCATTTTTATAGAATTCGAAGAAGATTTAAAGACTTATGGAATTGAATCAGTTAAATTGGGTTATTTAAGAATTTCATGTATTCTATTTATGATTCATAAGAATATTTATGGATTTTACACATATGATTTGGGGATTTTAATGAATCATTGTGATATTTAAGGATTTTATTAGGATTTATTGGGAATTTAATGGATTTTAGTGTCTTATGACGTCATTTTTATAGAATTTGTAGAAGATTTAAAGACTGATGGAATTTAATCATTTTATTATGGGGTATTCAGAAATTTTATGGATTCTATTTATGATTCATAAAAATATTTATGGATTTTACCCAAATGATATGGGGATTTTAATGAATCATTTTGATATTTAAGGATTTTATTAGGATTTATTGGGAATTTAATGGATTTTAGTGTCTTTTGACGTCATTTTTATAGAATTGGTAGAAGATTAAAAGACTTATGGAATTTAATCATTTATTATGGGGTATTCAGAAATTTTATGGATTCTATTTATGATTCAAAAGAAAATTTATGGATTTTACACATATGATTTGGGGATTTTAATGAATCATTGTGATATTTAAGGATTTTATTAGGATTTATTGGGAATTTAATGGATTTTAGTGTCTTATTACGTTGTTTATATAGAATTCGTTGGAGATTTAAATTGTTATTGAGTGAGTTATGGAATTGAATCAGTTAAATTGGGTTATTTAAGAATTTCATGTAGTCTATTTATGATTCATAAGAATATTTATGGATTTTACACATATGATTTGGGGATTTTAATGAATTATTGTGATATTTAAGGATTTTATTAGGATATATTGGGAATTTAATGGATATTAGTGTCTTATTACTTGGTTTGTATAGAATTCGTTGGAGATTTAAAGATTTATTGAGAGAGTTATAAAATTCAATTAGTTAATATGGGGTATTTGTGTATTTTTATCGATTCTTTTAATGATTTCGTCTTATTACGTGGTTTATATAGAATTCGTTGGAGATTTAAATTGTTATTGAGTGAGTTATGGAATTGAATCAGTTAAATTGGGTTATTTAAGAATTTCATGGATTCTATTTATGATTCATAAGAATATTTATGGATTTTACACATATGATTTGGGGATTTTAATGAATTATTGTGATATTTAAGGATTTTATTAGGATTTATTGGGAATTTAATGGATATTAGTGTCTTATTACTTGGTTTGTATAGAATTCGTTGGAGATTTAAAGATTTATTGAGAGAGTTATAAAATTCAATTAGTTAATATGGGGTATTTGTGTATTTTATCGATTCTTTTAATGATTTCGATGAATTTGTATGGAATTTAATCATTTATTATGGGGTATTTAGGAATTTTATGGATTTTATTTATGATTCATAAAAATATTTATGGATTTTACCCATATGATATGGGGATTTTAATGAATCATTGTGATATTTAAGGATTTTATTAGGATTTATTGGGAATTTAATGGATTTTAGTGTTTTATGACGTCATTTTTATAGAATTTGTAGAAGATTTAAAGACTTATGGAATTTAATCAGTTAAATTGGGTTATTTAAGAATTTCATGTATTCTATTTATGATTCATAAGAATATTTATGGATTTTACACATATGATTTGGGGATTTTAATGAATCATTGTGATATTTAAGGATTTTATTAGGATTTATTGGGAATTTAATGGATTTTAATGTCTTATTACGTGGTTTATATAGAATTCGTTGGAGATTTAAATTGTTATTGAGTGAGTTATGGAATTGAATCAGTTAAATTGGGTTATTTAAGAATTTCATGGATTCTATTTATGATTCATAAAAATATTTATGGATTTTACCCATATGATTTGGGGATTTTAATGAATTATTGTGATATTTAAGGATTTTATTAGGATTTATTGGGAATTTAATGGATTTTAGTGTCTTATGAGGTCATTTTTATAGAATTCGTAGAAGATTTAAAGACTTATTGAATTTAATCAGTTATTATGGGGTATTTATGTATTTTATCGATTCTTTTTATGATTTCTATGAATTTGTATGGATTTTAATCATTTATTATGGGGGTATTTAGAAATTTTATGGATTCTGTTTATGATTCATAAGAAAATTTATGGATTTTCCCTTTATGATATGGGGATTTTAATGAATCATTGTGATATTTAAGGATTTTATTAGGATTTATTGGGAATTTAATGGATTTTAGTGTCTTATGACGTCATTTTTATAGAATTTGTAGAAGATTTAAAGACTTATGGAATTTAATCATTTATTATGGGGTATTCAGAAATTTTATGGATTCTATTTATGATTCATAAGAAAATTTATGGATTTTACCCATATGATATGGGGATTTTAATGAATCATTTTGATATTTAAGGATTTTATTAGGATTTATTGGGAATTTAATGGATTTTAATGTATTATTACGTGGTTTATATAGAATTCGTTGGAGATTTAAATTGTTATTAAGTGAGTTATGGAATTGAATCAGTTAAATTGGGTTATTTAAGAATTTCATGTATTCTATTTATGATTCATAAGAATATTTATGGATTTTACACATATGATTTGGGGATTTTAATGAATCATTGTGATATTTAAGGATTTTATTAGGATTTATTGGGAATTTAATGGATTTTAGTGTCTTATTACGTGGTTTATATAGAATTCGTTGGAGATTTAAATTGTTATTGAGTGAGTTATGGAATTGAATCAGTTAAATTGGGTTATTTAAGAATTTCATGGATTCTATTTATGATTCATAAGAATATTTATGGATTTTACCCATATGATATGGGGATTTTAATGAATCATTGTGATATTTAAGGATTTTATTAGGATTTATTGGGAATTTAATGGATTTTAGTGACTTATGACGTCATTTTTATAGAATTCGTAGAAGATTTAAAGATTTATTGAATTTAATCAGTTATTATGGGGTATTTATGTATTTTATCGATTCTTTTATGATTTCAATGAATTTGTATGGATTTTAATTATTTATTATGGGGTATTTAGGAATTTTATGTATTTTATTTATGATTCATAAAAATATTTATGGATTTTACCCATATGATATGGGGATTTTAAAGAATCATTGTGTTATTTAAGGATTTTATTAGGATTTATTGGGAATTTAATGGATTTTAGTGTCTTATGACGTCATTTTTATAGAATTGGTAGAAGATTAAAAGACTTATGGAATTTAATCATTTATTATGGGGTATTCAGAAATTTTATGGATTCTATTTATGATTCAAATGAAAATTTATGGATTTTACACATATGATTTGGGGATTTTAATGAATCATTGTGATATTTAAGGATTTTATTAGGATTTATTGGGAATTTAATGGATTTTAGTGTCTTATGACGTCATTTTTATAGAATTTGTAGAAGATTTAAAGACTTATGGAATTTAATCAGTTAAATTGGGTTATTTAAGAATTTCATGTATTCTATTTATGATTCATAAGAATATTTATGGATTTTACACATATGATTTGGGGATTTTAATGAATCATTGTGATATTTAAGGATTTTATTAGGATTTATTGGGAATTTAATGGATTTTAGTGTCTTATGACGTCATTTTTATAGAATTTGTAGAAGATTTAAAGACTTATGGAATTTAATCATTTATTATGGGGTATTCAGAAATTTTATGGATTCTATTTATGATTCATAAGAAAATTTATGGATTTTACCCATATGATATGGGGATTTTAATGAATCATTTTGATATTTAAGGATTTTATTAGGATTTATTGGGAATTTAATGGATTTTAATGTCTTATTACGTGGTTTATATAGAATTCGTTGGAGATTTAAATTGTTATTAAGTGAGTTATGGAATTGAATCAGTTAAATTGGGTTATTTAAGAATTTCATGTATTCTATTTATGATTCATAAGAATATTTATGGATTTTACACATATGATTTGGGGATTTTAATGAATCATTGTGATATTTAAGGATTTTATTAGGATTTATTGGGAATTTAATGGATTTTAGTGTCTTATTACGTGGTTTATATAGAATTCGTTGGAGATTTAAATTGTTATTGAGTGAGTTATGGAATTGAATCAGTTAAATTGGGTTATTTAAGAATTTCATGGATTCTATTTATGATTCATAAGAATATTTATGGATTTTACCCATATGATATGGGGATTTTAATGAATCATTGTGATATTTAAGGATTTTATTAGGATTTATTGGGAATTTAATGGATTTTAGTGACTTATGACGTCATTTTTATAGAATTCGTAGAAGATTTAAAGACTTATTGAATTTAATCAGTTATTATGGGGTATTTATGTATTTTATCGATTCTTTTTATGATTTCAATGAATTTGTATGGATTTTAATTATTTATTATGGGGTATTTAGGAATTTTATGTATTTTATTTATGATTCATAAAAATATTTATGGATTTTACCCATATGATATGGGGATTTTAAAGAATCATTGTGTTATTTAAGGATTTTATTAGGATTTATTGGGAATTTAATGGATTTTAGTGTCTTATGACGTCATTTTTATAGAATTGGTAGAAGATTAAAAGACTTATGGAATTTAATCATTTATTATGGGGTATTCAGAAATTTTATGGATTCTATTTATGATTCAAATGAAAATTTATGGATTTTACACATATGATTTGGGGATTTTAATGAATCATTGTGATATTTAAGGATTTTATTAGGATTTATTGGGAATTTAATGGATTTTAGTGTCTTATGACGTCATTTTTATAGAATTTGTAGAAGATTTAAAGACTTATGGAATTTAATCAGTTAAATTGGGTTATTTAAGAATTTCATGTATTCTATTTATGATTCATAAGAATATTTATGGATTTTACACATATGATTTGGGGATTTTAATGAATCATTGTGATATTTAAGGATTTTATTAGGATTTATTGGGAATTTAATGGATTTTAGTGTCTTATGACGTCATTTTTATAGAATTTGTAGAAGATTTAAAGACTTATGGAATTTAATCATTTATTATGGGGTATTCAGAAATTTTATGGATTCTATTTATGATTCATAAGAAAATTTATGGATTTTACCCATATGATATGGGGATTTTAATGAATCATTTTGATATTTAAGGATTTTATTAGGATTTATTGGGAATTTAATGGATTTTAATGTCTTATTACGTGGTTTATATAGAATTCGTTGGAGATTTAAATTGTTATTGAGTGAGTTATGGAATTGAATCAGTTAAATTGGGTTATTTAAGAATTTCATGGATTCTATTTATGATTCATAAGAATATTTATGGATTTTACCCATATGATATGGGGATTTTAATGAATCATTGTGATATTTAAGGATTTTATTAGGATTTATTGGGAATTTAATGGATTTTAGTGACTTATGACGTCATTTTTATAGAATTTGTAGAAGATTTAAAGACTTATGGAATTTAATCAGTTAAATTGGGTTATTTAAGAATTTCATGTATTCTATTTATGATTCATAAGAATATTTATGGATTTTACACATATGATTTGGGGATTTTAATGAATCATTGTGATATTTAAGGATTTTATTAGGATTTATTGGGAATTTAATGGATTTTAGTGTCTTATGACGTCATTTTTATAGAATTTGTAGAAGATTTAAAGACTTATGGAATTTAATCATTTATTATGGGGTATTCAGAAATTTTATGGATTCTATTTATGATTCATAAGAAAATTTATGGATTTTACCCATATGATATGGGGATTTTAATGAATCATTTTGATATTTAAGGATTTTATTAGGATTTATTGGGAATTTAATGGATTTTAGTGTCTTATTACGTTGTTTATATAGAATTCGTTGGAGATTTAAATTGTTATTGAGTGAGTTATGGAATTGAATCAGTTAAATTGGGTTATTTAAGAATTTCATGGATTCTATTTATGATTCATAAGAATATTTATGGATTTTACCCATATGATATGGGGATTTTAATGAATCATTGTGATATTTAAGGATTTTATTAGGATTTATTGGGAATTTAATGGATTTTAGTGACTTATGACGTCATTTTTATAGAATTCGTAGAAGATTTAAAGACTTATTGAATTTAATCAGTTATTATGGGGTATTTATGTATTTTATCGATTCTTTTTATGATTTCGATGAATTTGTATGGATTTTAATTATTTATTATGGGGTATTTAGGAATTTTATGTATTTTATTTATGATTCATAAAAATATTTATGGATTTTACCCATATGATATGGGGATTTTAAAGAATCATTGTGTTATTTAAGGATTTTATTAGGATTTATTGGGAATTTAATGGATTTTAGTGACTTATGACGTCATTTTTATAGAATTCGTAGAAGATTTAAAGACTTATGGAATTTAATCATTTATTATGGGGTATTCAGAAATTTTATGGATTCTATTTATGATTCAAATGAAAATTTGTGGATTTTACACATATGATTTGGGGATTTTAATGAATCATTGTGATATTTAAGGATTTTATTAGGATTTATTGGGAATTTAATGGATTTTAGTGTCTTATGACGTCATTTTTATAGAATTTGTAGAAGATTTAAAGACTTATGGAATTTAATCAGTTAAATTGGATTATTTAAGAATTTCATGTATTCTATTTATGATTCATAAGAATATTTATGGATTTTACACATATGATTTGGGGATTTTAATGAATCATTGTGTTATTTAAGGATTTTATTAGGATTTATTGGGAATTTAATGGATTTTAGTGTCTTATGACGTCATTTTTATAGAATTGGTAGAAGATTAAAAGACTTATGGAATTTAATCATTTATTATGGGGTATTCAGAAATTTTATGGATTCTATTTATGATTCAAATGAAAATTTATGGATTTTACACATATGATTTGGGGATTTTAATGAATCATTGTGATATTTAAGGATTTTATTAGGATTTATTGGGAATTTAATGGATTTTAGTGTCTTATGACGTCATTTTTATAGAATTTGTAGAAGATTAAAAGACTTATGGAATTTAATCAGTTAAATTGGATTATTTAAGAATTTCATGTATTCTATTTATGATTCATAAGAATATTTATAGATTTTACACATATGATTTGGGGATTTTAATGAATCATTGTGATATTTAAGGATTTTATTAGGATTTATTGGGAATTTAATGGATTTTAGTGTCTTATTACGTTGTTTATATAGAATTCGTTGGAGATTTAAATTGTTATTGAGTGAGTTATGGAATTGAATCAGTTAAATTGGGTTATTTAAGAATTTCATGAAGTCTATTTATGATTCATAAGAATATTTATGGATTTTACACATATGATTTGGGGATTTTAATGAATTATTGTGATATTTAAGGATTTTATTAGGATTTATTGGGAATTTAATGGATTTTAGTGACTTATGACGTCATTTTTATAGAATTCGTAGAAGATTTAAAGACTTATTGAATTTAATCAGTTATTATGGGGTATTTATGTATTTTATCGATTCTTTTTATGATTTCAATGAATTTGTATGGATTTTAATTATTTATTATGGGGTATTTAGGAATTTTATGTATTTTATTTATGATTCATTCGGAATAACTTGTATCCCGTGATAATGAATTATTCGGGATAACGCGTTTCCCGTGATAATGTATATTCGGGATAACGCGATCCCCGTGATAATGAATAATTCGGGATAACGGGTTTTCCGTGATAATGTATTATTCGGGATAATAAGTTCCCCGTGATAATGTATTATTCGGGATAACGTGCTTTCCGTGATAATGAATTATTCGGGATAACTTGTTTCCCGTGATAATGTATTATTCGGGATAACGCGTTTCCCGTGATAATGTATTATTCGGGATAACGCGTTTCCCGTGATAATGTATATTCTGGATAACGCGTTCCCCGTGATAATGTATTATTCGGGATAACGGGTTATCCGTGATAATGAATTATTCGGGATAACGCGTTCCCCGTGATAATGAATAATTCGGGATAACGGGTTTTCCGTGATAATGAATTATTCGGGATAACATGTTTCCCGTGATAATGAATTATTCGGGATAACGCGTTTCCCGTGATAATGTATTAATCGGGATAACGCGTTTCCCGTGATAATGTATTATTCGGGATAACGTGCTTTCCGTGATAATGAATTATTCGGCATTACATTTTTCCCGTGATAATGTATTATTCGGGATAACTTGTATCCCGTGATAATGTATTATTCGGAATAACGCGTTCCCCGTGATAATGTATTATTCGGGATAACGGGTTTTCCGTGGTAATGAATAATTCGGGATAACGCGTTTCCCGTGATAATGTATTATTCGGGATAACTTGTTTCCCGTGATAATGTATAATTCGGGATAACGTGCTTTCCGTGATAATGTATTATTCGGGATAACGAGTTCCCCGTGATAATGTATTATTCGGGATAACGTGCTTTCCGTGATAATGAATTATTCGGGATAACTTGTTTCCCGTGATAAAAGATTATTGGGAATAATGTGTTTCCCGTGATAAAATATTATATGGCATAACGTGTTTCCCGTGACAAAATATCAATCGGAATAACTTGTATCCCGTGATAATGAATTATTCGGGATAACGCGTTTCCCGTGATAATGTATATTCGGGATAACGCGTTCCCCGTGATAATGTATTATTCGGGATAACGGGTTATCCGTGATAATGAATTATTCGGGATAACTTGTTTCCCGTGATAATGTATTATTCGGGATAACGCGATCCCCGTGATAATGAATTATTCGGGATAACGGGTTTTCCGTAATAATGTATTATTCGGGATAATGAGTTCCCCGTGATAATGTATTATTCGGGATAACGTGCTTTCCGTGATAATGAATTATTCGGGATAACTTGTTTCCCGTGATAATGTATTATTCGGGATAACGCGATCCCCGTGATAATGAATAATTCGGGATAATGAGTTCCCCGTGATAATGTATTATTCAGGATAACTTGTATCCCGTGATAATGTATTATTCGGGATAACGCATTTCCCGTGATAATGTATTAATCGGGATTACGCGTTTCCCGTGATAATGTATTATTCGGGATAACGGGTTTTCCGTGATAATGTTAATTCGGGATAACGCGTTCCCCGTGATAAAACATTATTCGGAATAACGTGTTCCTTGTGATAATGTATTATTCGGGATAACGTGTTTCCCGTGATAATGTATAATTCGGGATAACGCGTTCCCCGTGATAATGTATTATTCGGAATAACGGGTTATCCGTGATAATGAATTATTCGGGATAACGGCTTATCCGTGATAATGAATTATTCGGGATAACGCGTTCCCCGTGATAATGAATAATTCGGGATAACGGGTTATCCGTGATAATGAATTATTCGGGATAACGGGTTATCCGTGATAATGAATTATTCGGGATAACGCGTTCCCCGTGATAATGAATAATTCGGGATAACGGGTTTTCCGTGATAATGAATTATTCGGGATAACATGTTTCCCGTGATAATGAATTATTCGGGAAAACGCGTTTCCCGTGATAATGTATTAATCGGGATAACGCGTTTCCCGTGATAATGTATTATTCGGGATAACGTGCTTTCCGTGATAATGAATTATTTGGGATAACTTGTTTCCCGTTATAAAAGATTATTGGGAATAATGTGTTTCCCGTGATAAAATATTATATGGCATAACGTGTTTCCCGTATCAAAATATCATTCGGAATAACTTGTATCCCGTGATAATGAATTATTCGGGATAACGCGTTTCCCGTGATAATGTATATTCGGGATAACGCGTTCCCCGTGATAATGTATTATTCGGGATAACGGGTTATCCGTGATAATGAATTATTCGGGATAACTTGTTTCCCGTGATAATGTATTATTCGGGATAACGCAATTCCCGTGATAATGAATAATTCGTGATAACGGGTTTTCCGTGATAATGTATTATTCGGGATAATGAGTTCCCCGTGATAATGTATTATTCGGGATAACGTGCTTTCCGTGATAATGAATTATTCGGGATAACTTGTTTCCCGTGATAATGTATATTCTGGATAACGCGTTCCCCGTGATAATATATTATTCGGGATAACGGGTTATCCGTGATAATGAATTATTCGGGATAACGCGTTCCCCGTGATAATGAATAATTCGGGATAACGGGTTTTCCGTGATAATGAATTATTCGGGATAACATGTTTCCCGTGATAATGAATTATTCGGGATAACGCGTTTCCCGTGATAATGTATTAATCGGGATAACGCGTTTCCCGTGATAATGTATTATTCGGGATAACGTGCTTTCCGTGATAATGAATTATTCGGCATTACATTTTTCCCGTGATAATGTATTATTCGGGATAACTTGTATCCCGTGATAATGTATTATTCGGAATAACGCGTTCCCCCGTGATAATGTATTATTCGGGATAACGGGTTTTCCGTGATAATGAATAATTCGGGATAACGCGTTTCCCGTGATAATGTATTATTCGGGATAACTTGTTTCCCGTGATAATGTATAATTCGGGATAACGTGCTTTCCGTGATAATGTATTATTCGGGATAACGAGTTCCCCGTGATAATGTATTATTCGGGATAACGTGCTTTCCGTGATAATGAATTATTCGGGATAACTTGTTTCCCGTGATATAAGATTATTGGGAATAATGTGTTTCCCGTGATAAAATATTATAGGGCATAACGTGTTTCCCGTGACAAAATATCATTCGGAATAACTTGTATCCCGTGATAATGAATTATTCGGGATAACGCGTTTCCCGTGATAATGTATATTCGGGATAACGCGTTCCCCGTGATAATGAATTATTCGGGATAACTTGTTTCCCGTGATAATGTATTATTCGGGATAACGCGATCCCCGTGATAATGAATAATTAGGGATAACGCGATCCCCGTGATAATGAATAATTCGGGATAATGAGTTCCCCGTGATAATGTATTATTCGGGATAACGTGCTTTCCGTGATAATGAATTATTCGGGATAACTTGTTTCCCGTGATAATGTATTATTCGGGATAACGCGATCCCCGTGATAATGAATAATTCGGGATAAAGAGTTCCCCGTGATAATGTATTATTCGGGATAACTTGTATCCCGTGATAATGTATTATTCGGGATAACGTGCTTTCCGTGATAATGAATTATTCGGGATAACTTGTTTCCCGTGATAATGTATTATTCGGGATAACGCGATCCCCGTGATTATGAATAATTCGGGATAATGAGTTCCCCGTGATAATGTATTATTCGGGATAACTTGTATCCCGTGATAATGTATTATTCGGGATAACGCATTTCCCGTGATCATGTATTAATCGGGATTACGCGTTTCCCGTGATAATGTATTATTCGGGATAACGGGTTATCCGTGATAATGAATTATTCGGGATAACGCGTTCCCCGTGATAATGAATAATTCGGGATAACAGGTTTTCCGTGATAATGAATTATTCGGGATAACATGTTTCCCGTGATAATGAATTATTCGGGATAACGCGTTTCCCGTGATAATGTATTAATCGGGATAACGCGTTTCCCGTGATAATGTATTATTCGGGATAACGTGCTTTCCGTGATAATGAATTATTCGGGATAACTTGTTTCCCGTTATAAAAGATTATTGGGAATAATGTGTTTCCCGTGATAAAATATTATATGGCATAACGTGTTTCCCGTAACAAAATATCATTCGGAATAACTTGTATCCCGTGATAATGAATTATTCGGGATAACGCGTTTCCCGTGATAATGTATATTCTGGATAACGCGTTCCCCGTGATAATGTATTATTCGGGATAACGGGTTATCCGTGATAATGAATTATTCGGGATAACGCGTTCCCCGTGATAATGAATAATTCGGGATAACGGGTTTTCCGTGATAATGAATTATTCGGGATAACATGTTTCCCGTGATAATGAATTATTCGGGATAACGCGTTTCCCGTGATAATGTATTAATCGGGATAACGCGTTTCCCGTGATAATGTATTATTCGGGATAACGTGCTTTCCGTGATAATGAATTATTCGGCATTACATTTTTCCCGTGATAATGTATTATTCGGGATAACTTGTATCCCGTGATAATGTATTATTCGGAATAACGCGTTCCCCGTGATAATGTATTATTCGGGATAACGGGTTTTCCGTGATAATGAATAATTCGGGATAACGCGTTTCCCGTGATAATGTATTATTCGGGATAACTTGTTTCCCGTGATAATGTATAATTCGGGATAACGTGCTTTCCGTGATAATGCATTATTCGGGATAACGAGTTCCCCGTGATAATGTATTATTCGGGATAACGTGCTTTCCGTGATAATGAATTATTCGGGATAACTTGTTTCCCGTGATAAAAGATTATTGGGAATAATGTGTTTCCCGTGATAAAATATTATATGGCATAACGTGTTTCCCGTGACAAAATATCATTCGGAATAACTTGTATCCCGTGATAATGAATTATTCGGGATAACGCGTTTCCCGTGATAATGTATATTCGGGATAACGCGTTTCCCGTGATAATGTATTAATCGGGATAACGCGTTTCCCGTGATAATGTATTATTCGGGATAACGTGCTTTCCGTGATAATGAATTATTCGGCATTACATTTTTCCCGTGATAATGTATTATTCGGGATAACTTGTATCCCGTGATAATGTATTATTCGGAATAACGCGTTCCCCGTGATAATGTATTATTCGGGATAACGGGTTTTCCGTGATAATGAATAATTCGGGATAACGCGTTTCCCGTGATAATGTATTATTCGGGATAACTTGTTTCCCGTGATAATGTATAATTCGGGATAACGTGCTTTCCGTGATAATGTATTATTCGGGATAACGAGTTCCCCGTGATATTGTATTATTCGGGATAACGTGCTTTCCGTGATAATGAATTATTCGGGATAACTTGTTTCCCGTGATAAAAGATTATTGGGAATAATGTGTTTCCCGTGATAAAATATTATATGGCATAACGTGTTTCCCGTGACAAAATATCATTCGGAATAACTTGTATCCCGTGATAATGAATTATTCGGGATAACGCGTTTCCCGTGATAATGTATATTCGGGATAACGCGTTCCCCGTGATAATGAATTATTCGGAATAACTTGTTTCCCGTGATAATGTATTATTCGGGATAACGCGATCCCCGTGATAATGAATAATTAGGGATAACGCGATCCCCGTGATAATGAATAATTCGGGATATTGAGTTCCCCGTGATAATGTAATATTCGGGATAACGTGCTTTCCGTGATAATGAATTATTCGGGATAACTTGTTTCCCGTGATAATGTATTATTCGGGATAACGCGATCCCCGTGATAATGAATAATTCGGGATAAAGAGTTCCCCGTGATAATGTATTATTCGGGATAACTTGTATCCCGTGATAATGTATTATTCGGGATAACGTGCTTTCCGTGATAATGAATTATTCGGGATAACTTGTTTCCCGTGATAATGTATTATTCGGGATAACGCGATCCCCGTGATAAAGAATAATTCGGGATAATGAGTTCCCCGTGATAATGTATTATTCGGGATAACTTGTATCCCGTGATAATGTATTATTCGGGATAACGCATTTCCCGTGATAATGTATTAATCGGGATTACGCGTTTCCCGTGATAATGTATTATTCGGGATAACGGGTTATCCGTGATAATGAATTATTCGGGATAACGCGTTCCCCGTGATAATGAATAATTCGGGATAACGGGTTTTCCGTGATAATGAATTATTCGGGATAACATGTTTCCCGTGATAATGAATTATTCGGGATAACGCGTTTCCCGTGATAATGTATTAATCGGGATAACGCGTTTCCCGTGATAATGTATTATTCGGGATAACGTGCTTTCCGTGATAATGAATTATTCGGGATAACTTGTTTCCCGTTATAAAAGATTATTGGGAATAATGTGTTTCCCGTGATAAAATATTATATGGCATAACGTGTTTCCCGTAACAAAATATCATTCGGAATAACTTGTATCCCGTGATAATGAATTATTCGGGATAACGCGTTTCCCGTGATAATGTATATTCGGGATAACGCATTCCCCGTGATAATGTATTATTCGGGATAACGGGTTATCCGTGATAATGAATTATTCGGGATAACTTGTTTCCCGGGATAATGTATTATTCGGGATAACGCAATCCCCGTGATAATGAATAATTCGGGATAACGGGTTTTCCGTGATAATGTATTATTCGGGATAACGCGATCCCCGTGATAATGAATTATTCGGGATAACGGGTTTTCCGTAATAATGTATTATTCGGGATAATGAGTTCCCCGTGATAATGTATTATTCGGGATAACGTGCTTTCCGTGATAATGAATTATTCGGGATAACTTGTTTCCCGTGATAATGTATTATTCGGGATAACGCGATCCCCGTGATAATGAATAATTCGGGATAATGAGTTCCCCGTGATAATGTATTATTCGGGATAACTTGTATCCCGTGATAATGTATTATTCGGGATAACGCGTTTCCCGTGATAATGTATTATTCGGGATAACGGGTTTTCCGTGATAATGTTAATTCGGGATAACGCGTTCCCCGTGATAATGTATTATTCGGGATAACGTGCTTTCCGTGATAATGAATTATTCGGGATAACTTGTTTCCCGTGATAAAAGATTATTGGGAATAATGTGTTTCCCGTGATAAAATATTATATGGCATAACGTGTTTCCCGTGACAAAATATCATTCGGAATAACTTGTATCCCGTGATAATGAATTATTCGGGATAACGCGATCCCCGTGATAATGAATAATTCGGGATAACGCGATCCCCGTGATAATGAATAATTCGGGATAACTTGTTTCCCGTGATAATGTATTATTCGGGATAACGCGATCCCCGTGATAATGAATAATTCGGGATAACGCGATCCCCGTGATAATGAATAATTCGGGATAATGAGTTCCCCGTGATAATGTATTATTCGGGATAACGTGCTTTCCGTGATAATGAATTATTCGGGATAACTTGTTTCCCGTGATAATGTATTATTCGGGATAACGCGATCCCCGTGATAATGAATAATTCGGGATAATGAGTTCCCCGTGATAATGTATTATTCGGGATAACGTGCTTTCCGTGATAATGAATTATTCGGCATTACATTTTTCCCGTGATAATGTATTATTCGGGATAACTTGTATCCCGTGATAATGTATTATTCGGAATAACGCGTTCCCCGTGATAATGTATTATTCGGGATAACGGGTTTTCCGTGATAATGAATAATTCGGGATAACGCGTTTCCCGTGATAAAGTATTATTCGGGATAACGGGTTTTCCGTGATAATGTTAAATCGGGATAACGCGTTCCCCGTGATAAAACATTATTCGGAATAACGTGTTCCTTGTGATAATGTATTATTCGGGATAACGTGTTTCCCGTGATAATGTATAATTCGGGATAACGCGTTCCCCGTGATAATGTATTATTCGGAATAACGGGTTATCCGTGATAATGAATTATTCGGGATAACGGCTTATCCGTGATAATGAATTATTCGGGATAACGCGTTCCCCGTGATAATGAATAATTCGGGATAACGGGTTATCCGTGATAATGAATTATTCGGGATAACGGGTTATCCGTGATAATGAATTATTCGGGATAACGCGTTCCCCGTGATAATGAATAATTCGGGATAACGGGTT
The DNA here is from genome assembly GCA_020882235.1 of Schizaphis graminum. NCBI lineage: Eukaryota > Metazoa > Arthropoda > Insecta > Hemiptera > Aphididae > Schizaphis > Schizaphis graminum. Next base: position 274,335 of record JAJFBB010000013.1, on the reverse strand, counting down.
TTCCGTGATAATGAATTATTCGGGATAACATGTTTCCCGTGATAATGAATTATTCGGGAAAACGCGTTTCCCGTGATAATGTATTAATCGGGATAACGCGTTTCCCGTGATAATGTATTATTCGGGATAACGTGCTTTCCGTGATAATGAATTATTCGGGATAACTTGTTTCCCGTTATAAAAGATTATTGGGAATAATGTGTTTCCCGTGATAAAATATTATATGGCATAACGTGTTTCCCGTAACAAAATATCATTCGGAATAACTTGTATCCCGTGATAATGAATTATTCGGGATAACGCGTTTCCCGTGATAATGTATATTCGGGATAACGCGTTCCCCGTGATAATGTATTATTCGGGATAATGGGTTATCCGTGATAATGAATTATTCGGGATAACTTGTTTCCCGTGATAATGTATTATTCGGGATAACGCAATCCCCGTGATAATGAATAATTCGGGATAACGGGTTTTCCGTGATAATGTATTATTCGGGATAATGAGTTCCCCGTGATAATGTATTATTCGGGATAACTTGTTTCCCGTGATAATGTATTATTCGGGATAACGCGTTTCCCGTGATAATGTATATTCTGGATAACGCGTTCCCCGTGATAATGTATTATTCGGGATAACGGGTTATCCGTGATAATGAATTATTCGGGATAACGCGTTCCCCGTGATAATGAATAATTCGGGATAACGGGTTTTCCGTGATAATGAATTATTCGGGATAACATGTTTCCCGTGATAATGAATTATTCGGGATAACGCGTTTCCCGTGATAATGTATTAATCGGGATAACGCGTTTCCCGTGATAAAACATTATTCGGAATAACGTGTTCCTTGTGATAATGTATTATTCGGGATAACGTGTTTCCCGTGATAATGTATAATTCGGGATAACGCGTTCCCCGTGATAATGTATTATTCGGAATAACGGGTTATCCGTGATAATGAATTATTCGGGATAACGGCTTATCCGTGATAATGAATTATTCGGGATAACGCGTTCCCCGTGATAATGAATAATTCGGGATAACGGGTTATCCGTGATAATGAATTATTCGGGATAACGGGTTATCCGTGATAATGAATTATTCGGGATAACGCGTTCCCCGTGATAATGAATAATTCGGGATAACGGGTTTTCCGTGATAATGAATTATTCGGGATAACATGTTTCCCGTGATAATGAATTATTCGGGATAACGCGTTTCCCGTGATAATGTATTAATCGGGATAACGCGTTTCCCGTGATAATGTATTATTCGGGATAACGTGCTTTCCGTGATAATGAATTATTCGGGATAACTTGTTTCCCGTTATAAAAGATTATTGGGAATAATGTGTTTCCCGTGATAAAATATTATATGGCATAACGTGTTTCCCGTAACAAAATATCATTCGGAATAACTTGTATCCCGTGATAATGAATTATTCGGGATAACGCGTTTCCCGTGATAATGTATATTCGGGATAACGCGTTCCCCGTGATAATGTATTATTCGGGATAATGGGTTATCCGTGATAATGAATTATTCGGGATAACTTGTTTCCCGTGATAATGTATTATTCGGGATAACGCAATCCCCGTGATAATGAATAATTCGGGATAACGGGTTTTCCGTGATAATGTATTATTCGGGATAATGAGTTCCCCGTGATAATGTATTATTCGGGATAACTTGTTTCCCGTGATAATGTATTATTCGGGATAACGCGTTTCCCGTGATAATGTATATTCTGGATAACGCGTTCCCCGTGATAATGTATTATTCGGGATAACGGGTTATCCGTGATAATGAATTATTCGGGATAACGCGTTTCCCGTGATAATGTATTAATCGGGATAACGCGTTTCCCGTGATAATGTATTATTCGGGATAACGTGCTTTCCGTGATAATGAATTATTCGGCATTACATTTTTCCCGTGATAATGTATTATTCGGGATAACTTGTATCCCGTGATAATGTATTATTCTGAATAACGCGTTCCCCGTGATAATGTATTATTCGGGATAACGGGTTTTCCGTGATAATGAATAATTCGGGATAACGAGTTCCCCGTGATAATGTATTATTCGGGATAACGTGCTTTCCGTGATAATGAATTATTCGGGATAACTTGTTTCCCGTGATAAAAGATTATTGGGAATAATGTGTTTCCCGTGATAAAATATTATATGGCATAACGTGTTTCCCGTGACAAAATATCATTCGGAATAACTTGTATCCCGTGATAATGAATTATTCGGGATAACGCGTTTCCCGTGATAATGTATATTCGGGATAACGCGTTCCCCGTGATAATGAATTATTCGGGATAACTTGTTTCCCGTGATAATGTATTATTCGGGATAACGCGATCCCCGTGATAATGAATAATTCGGGATAATGCGATCCCCGTGATAATGAATAATTCGGGATAATGAGTTCCCCGTGATAATGTATTATTCGGGATAACGTGCTTTCCGTGATAATGAATTATTCGGGATAACTTGTTTCCCGTGATAATGTATTATTCGGGATAACGCGATCCCCGTGATAATGAATAATTCGGGATAATGAGTTCCCCGTGATAATGTATTATTCGGGATAACGTGCTTTCCGTGATAATGAATTATTCGGCAATACATTTTTCCCGTGATAATGTATTATTCGGGATAACTTGTATCCCGTGATAATGTATTATTCGGAATAACGCGTTCCCCGTGATAATGTATTATTCGGGATAACGGGTTTTCCGTGATAATGAATAATTCGGGATAACGCGTTTCCCGTGATAAAGTATTATTCGGGATAACGGGTTTTCCGTGATAATGTTAAATCGGGATAACGCGTTCCCCGTGATAAAACATTATTCGGAATAACGTGTTCCTTGTGATAATGTATTATTCGGGATAACGTGTTTCCCGTGATAATGTATAATTCGGGATAACGCGTTCCCCGTGATAATGTATTATTCGGAATAACGGGTTATCCGTGATAATGAATTATTCGGGATAACGGCTTATCCGTGATAATGAATTATTCGGGATAACGCGTTCCCCGTGATAATGAATAATTCGGGATAACGGGTTATCCGTGATAATGAATTATTCGGGATAACGGGTTATCCGTGATAATGAATTATTCGGGATAACGCGTTCCCCGTGATAATGAATAATTCGGGATAACGGGTTTTCCGTGATAATGAATTATTCGGGATAACATGTTTCCCGTGATAATGAATTATTCGGGAAAACGCGTTTCCCGTGATAATGTATTAATCGGGATAACGCGTTTCCCGTGATAATGTATTATTCGGGATAACGTGCTTTCCGTGATAATGAATTATTCGGGATAACTTGTTTCCCGTTATAAAAGATTATTGGGAATAATGTGTTTCCCGTGATAAAATATTATATGGCATAACGTGTTTCCCGTAACAAAATATCATTCGGAATAACTTGTATCCTGTGATAATGAATTATTCGGGATAACGCGTTTCCCGTGATAATGTATATTCGGGATAACGCGTTCCCCGTGATAATGTATTATTCGGGATAATGGGTTATCCGTGATAATGAATTATTCGGGATAACTTGTTTCCCGTGATAATGTATTATTCGGGATAACGCAATCCCCGTGATAATGAATAATTCGGGATAACGGGTTTTCCGTGATAATGTATTATTCGGGATAATGAGTTCCCCGTGATAATGTATTATTCGGGATAACTTGTTTCCCGTGATAATGTATTATTCGGGATAACGCGTTTCCCGTGATAATGTATATTCTGGATAACGCGTTCCCCGTGATAATGTATTATTCGGGATAACGGGTTATCCGTGATAATGAATTATTCGGGATAACGCGTTCCCCGTGATAATGAATAATTCGGGATAACGGGTTTTCCGTGATAATGAATTATTCGGGATAACATGTTTCCCGTGATAATGAATTATTCGGGATAACGCGTTTCCCGTGATAATGTATTAATCGGGATAACGCGTTTCCCGTGATAATGTATTATTCGGGATAACGTGCTTTCCGTGATAATGAATTATTCGGCATTACATTTTTCCCGTGATAATGTATTATTCGGGATAACTTGTATCCCGTGATAATGTATTATTCGGAATAACGCGTTCCCCGTGATAATGTATTATTCGGGATAACGGGTTTTCCGTGATAATGAATAATTCGGGATAACGCGTTTCCCGTGATAATGTATTATTCGGGATAACTTGTTTCCCGTGATAATGTATAATTCGGGATAACGTGCTTTCCGTGATAATGTATTATTCGGGATAACGAGTTCCCCGTGATAATGTATTATTCGGGATAACGTGCTTTCCGTGATAATGAATTATTCGGGATAACTTGTTTCCCGTGATAAAAGATTATTGGGAATAATGTGTTTCCCGTGATAAAATATTATATGGCATAACGTGTTTCCCGTGACAAAATATCATTCGGAATAACTTGTATCCCGTGATAATGAATTATTCGGGATAACGCGTTTCCCGTGATAATGTATATTCGGGATAACGCGTTCCCCGTGATAATGTATTATTCGGGATAACGGGTTATTCGTGATAATGAATTATTCGGGATAATTTGTTTCCCGTGATAATGTATTATTCGGGATAACGCGATCCCCGTGATAATGAATAATTCGGGATAACGGGTTTTCCGTAATAATGTATTATTCGGGATAATGAGTTCCCCGTGATAATGTATTATTCGGGATAACGTGCTTTCCGTGATAATGAATTATTCGGGATAACTTGTTTCCCGTGATAATGTATTATTCGGGATAACGCGATCCCCGTGATAATGAATAATTCGGGATAATGAGTTCCCCGTGATAATGTATTATTCGGGATAACTTGTATCCCGTGATAATGTATTATTCGGGATAACGTGCTTTCCGTGATAATGAATTATTCGGGATAACTTGTTTCCCGTGATAATGTATTATTCGGGATAACGCGATCCCCGTGATAATGAATAATTTGGGATAATGAGTTCCCCGTGATAATGTATTATTCGGGATAACTTGTATCCCGTGATAATGTATTATTCGGGATAACGCATTTCCCGTGATAATGTATTAATCGGGATTACGCGTTTCCCGTGATAATGTATTATTCGGGATAACGGGTTTTCCGTGATAATGTTAATTCGGGATAACGCGTTCCCCGTGATAAAACATTATTCGGAATAACGTGTTCCTTGTGATAATGTATTATTCGGGATAACGTGTTTCCCGTGATAATGTATAATTGGGGATAACGCGTTCCCCGTGATAATGTATTATTCGGGATAACGCGTTTCCCGTGATAATGTATATTCAGGATAACGCGTTCCCCGTGATAATGTATTATTCGGGATAATGGGTTATCCGTGATAATGAATTATTCGGGATAACTTGTTTCCCGTGATAATGTATATTCTGGATAACGCGTTCCCCGTGATAATGTATTATTCGGGATAACGGGTTTTCCGTGATAATGAATTATTTGGGATAACATGTTTCCCGTGATAATGAATTATTCGGGATAACGCGTTTCCCGTGATAATGTATTAATCGGGATAACGCGTTTCCCGTGATAATGTATTATTCGGGATAACGTGCTTTCCGTGATAATGAATTATTCGGAATTACATTTTTCCCGTGATAATGTATTATTTGGGATAACTTGTATCCCGTGATAATGTATTATTCGGAATAACGCGTTTCCCGTGATAATGTATTATTCGGGATAACTTGTTTCCCGTGATAATGTATAATTCGGGATAACGTGCTTTCCGTGATAATGTATTATTCGGGATAACGAGTTCCCCGTGATAATGTATTATTCGGGATAACGTGCTTTCCGTGATAATGAATTATTCGGGATAACTTGTTTCCCGTGATAAAAGATTATTGGGAATAATGTGTTTCCCGTGATAAAATATTATATGGCATAACGTGTTTCCCGTGACAAAATATCATTCGGAATAACTTGTATCCCGTGATAATGAATTATTCGGGATAACGCGTTTCCCGTGATAATGTATATTCGGGATAACGCGTTCCCCGTGATAATGTATTATTCGGGATAACGGGTTATCCGTGATAATGAATTATTCGGGATAATTTGTTTCCCGTGATAATGTATTATTCGGGATAACGCGATCCCCGTGATAATGAATAATTCGGGATAACGGGTTTTCCGTAATAATGTATTATTCGGGATAATGAGTTCCCCGTGATAATGTATTATTCGGGATAACGTGCTTTCCGTGATAATGAATTATTCGGGATAACTTGTTTCCCGTGATAATGTATTATTCGGGATAACGCGATTCCCGTGATAATGAATAATTCGGGATAATGAGTTTCCCGTGATAATGTATTATTCGGGATAACTTGTATCCCATGATAATGTATTATTCGGGATAACGTGCTTTCCGTGATAATGAATTATTCGGGATAACTTGTTTCCCGTGATAATGTATTATTCGGGATAACGCGATCCCCGTGATAATGAATAATTTGGGATAATGAGTTCCCCGTGATCATGTATTATTCGGGATAACTTGTATCCCGTGATAATGTATTATTCGGGATAACGCATTTCCCGTGATAATGTATTATTCGGGATTACGCGTTTCCCGTGATAATGTATTATTCGGGATAACGGGTTTTCCGTGATAATGTTAATTCGGGATAACGCGTTCCCCGTGATAATGAATTATTCGGGATAACGCGTTCCCCGTGATAATGAATAATTCGGGATAACGGGTTTTCCGTGATAATGAATTATTCGGGATAAAATGTTTCCCGTGATAATGAATTATTCGGGATAACGCGTTTCCCGTGATAATGTATTAATCGGGATAACGCGTTTCCCGTGATAATGTATTATTCGGGATAACGTGCTTTCCGTGATAATGAATTATTCGGCATTACATTTTTCCCGTGATAATGTATTATTCGGGATAACTTGTATCCCGTGATAATGTATTATTCGGAATAACGCGTTCCCCGTGATAATGTATTATTCGGGATAACGGGTTTTCCGTGATAATGAATAATTCGGGATAACGCGTTTCCCGTGATAATGTATTATTCGGGATAACTTGTTTCCCGTGATAATGTATAATTCGGGATAACGTGCTTTCCGTGATAATGTATTATTCGGGATAACGCGATCCCCGTGATAATGAATAATTCGGGATAACGGGTTTTCCGTAATAATGTATTATTCGGGATAACGCGTTTCCCGTGATAATGTATTATTCGGGATAACGTGCTTTCCGTGATAATGAATTATTCGGCATTACATTTTTCCCGTGATAATGTATTATTCGGGATAACTTGTTTCCCGTGATAAAAGATTATTGGGAATAATGTGTTTCCCGTGATAAAATATTATATGGCATAACGTGTTTCCCGTGACAAAATATCATTCGGAATAACTTGTATCCCGTGATAATGAATTATTCGGGATAACGCGTTTCCCGTGATAATGTATATTCGGGATAACGCGTTCCCCGTGATAATGAATTATTCGGGATAACTTGTTTCCCGTGATAATGTATTATTCGGGATAACGCGATCCCCGTGATAATGAATAATTCGGGATAACGCGTTCCCCGTGATAATGTATTATTCGGAATAACGGGTTATCCGTGATAATGAATTATTCGGGATAACGGCTTATCCGTGATAATGAATTATTCGGGATAACGCGTTCCCCGTGATAATCAATAATTCGGGATAACGGGTTATCCGTGATAATGAATTATTCGGGATAACGGGTTATCCGTGATAATGAATTATTCGGGATAACGCGTTCCCCGTGATAATGAATAATTCGGGATAACGGGTTTTCCGTGATAATGAATTATTCGGGATAACATGTTTCCCGTGATAATGAATTATTCGGGATAACGCGTTTCCCGTGATAATGTATTAATCGGGATAACGCGTTTCCCGTGATAATGTATTATTCGGGATAACGTGCTTTCCGTGATAATGAATTATTCGGCATTACATTTTTCCCGTGATAATGTATTATTCGGGATACCTTGTATCCCGTGATAATGTATTATTCGGGATAACGCGATCCCCGTGATAATGAATAATTCGGGATAACGGGTTTTCCGTAATAATGTATTATTCGGGATAACGCGTTTCCCGTGTTAATGTATTATTCGGGATAACGTGCTTTCCGTGATAATGAATTATTCGGCATTACATTTTTCCCGTGATAATGTATTATTCGGGATAACTTGTATCCCGTGATAATGTATTATTCGGAATAACGGGTTTTCCGTAATAATGTATTATTCGGGATAACGCGTTTCCCGTGATAATGTATTATTCGGGATAACGTGCTTTCCGTGATAATGAATTATTCGGCATTACATTTTTCCCGTGATAATGTATTATTCGGGATAACTTGTATCCCGTGATAATGTATTATTCGGAATAACGCGTTCCCCGTGATAATGTATTATTCGGGATAACGGGTTTTCCGTGATAATGAATAATTCGGGATAACGCGTTTCCCGTGATAATGTATTATTCGGGATAACTTGTTTCCCGTGATAATGTATAATTCGGGATAACGTGCTTTCCGTGATAATGTATTATTCGGGATAACGAGTTCCCCGTGATAATGTATTATTCGGGATAACGTGCTTTCCGTGATAATGAATTATTCGGGATAACTTGTTTCCCGTGATAAAAGATTATTGGGAATAATGTGTTTCCCGTGATAAAATATTATATGGCATAACGTGTTTCCCGTGACAAAATATCATTCGGAATAACTTGTATCCCGTGATAAAGAATTATTCGGGATAACGCGTTTCCCGTGATAATGTATATTCGGGATAACGCGTTCCCCGTGATAATGAATTATTCGGGATAACTTGTTTCCCGTGATAATGTATTATTCGGGATAACGCGATCCCCGTGATAATGAATAATTCGGGATAACGCGTTCCCCGTGATAATGTATTATTCGGAATAACGGGTTATCCGTGATAATGAATTATTCGGGATAACGGCTTATCCGTGATAATGAATTATTCGGGATAACGCGTTCCCCGTGATAATCAATAATTCGGGATAACGGGTTATCCGTGATAATGAATTATTCGGGATAACGGGTTATCCGTGATAATGAATTATTCGGGATAACGCGTTCCCCGTGATAATGAATAATTCGGGATAACGGGTTTTCCGTGATAATGAATTATTCGGGATAACATGTTTCCCGTGATAATGAATTATTCGGGATAACGTGCTTTCCGTGATAATGAATTATTCGGGATAACTTGTTTCCCGTGATAATGTATTATTCGGGATAACGCGATCCCCGTGATAATGAATAATTCGGGATAATGAGTTTCCCGTGATAATGTATTATTCGGGATAACTTGTATCCCATGATAATGTATTATTCGGGATAACGTGCTTTCCGTGATAATGAATTATTCGGGATAACTTGTTTCCCGTGATAATGTATTATTCGGGATAACGCGATCCCCGTGATAATGAATAATTTGGGATAATGAGTTCCCCGTGATCATGTATTATTCGGGATAACTTGTATCCCGTGATAATGTATTATTCGGGATAACGCATTTCCCGTGATAATGTATTATTCGGGATTACGCGTTTCCCGTGATAATGTATTATTCGGGATAACGGGTTTTCCGTGATAATGTTAATTCGGGATAACGCGTTCCCCGTGATAATGAATTATTCGGGATAACGCGTTCCCCGTGATAATGAATAATTCGGGATAACGGGTTTTCCGTGATAATGAATTATTCGGGATAACATGTTTCCCGTGATAATGAATTATTCGGGATAACGCGTTTCCCGTGATAATGTATTAATCGGGATAACGCGTTTCCCGTGATAATGTATTATTCGGGATAACGTGCTTTCCGTGATAATGAATTATTCGGTATTACATTTTTCCCGTGATAATGTATTATTCGGGATAACGCGATCCCCGTGATAATGAATAATTTGGGATAATGAGTTCCCCGTGATCATGTATTATTCGGGATAACTTGTATCCCGTGATAATGTATTATTCGGGATAACGCATTTCCCGTGATAATGTATTATTCGGGATTACGCGTTTCCCGTGATAATGTATTATTCGGGATAACGGGTTTTCCGTGATAATGTTAATTCGGGATAACGCGTTCCCCGTGATAATGAATTATTCGGGATAACGCGTTCCCCGTGATAATGAATAATTCGGGATAACGGGTTTTCCGTGATAATGAATTATTCGGGATAACATGTTTCCCGTGATAATGAATTATTCGGGATAACGCGTTTCCCGTGATAATGTATTAATCGGGATAACGCGTTTCCCGTGATAATGTATTATTCGGGATAACGTGCTTTCCGTGATAATGAATTATTCGGCATTACATTTTTCCCGTGATAATGTATTATTCGGGATAACTTGTATCCCGTGATAATGTATTATTCGGAATAACGCGTTCCCCGTGATAATGTATTATTCGGGATAACGGGTTTTCCGTGATAATGAATAATTCGGGATAACGCGTTTCCCGTGATAATGTATTATTCGGGATAACTTGTTTCCCGTGATAATGTATAATTCGGGATAACGTGCTTTCCGTGATAATGTATTATTCGGGATAACGCGATCCCCGTGATAATGAATAATTCGGGATAACGGGTTTTCCGTAATAATGTATTATTCGGGATAACGCGTTTCCCGTGATAATGTATTATTCGGGATAACGTGCTTTCCGTGATAATGAATTATTCGGCATTACATTTTTCCCGTGATAATGTATTATTCGGGATAACTTGTTTCCCGTGATAAAAGATTATTGGGAATAATGTGTTTCCCGTGATAAAATATTATATGGCATAACGTGTTTCCCGTGACAAAATATCATTCGGAATAACTTGTATCCCGTGATAATGAATTATTCGGGATAACGCGTTTCCCGTGATAATGTATATTCGGGATAACGCGTTCCCCGTGATAATGAATTATTCGGGATAACTTGTTTCCCGTGATAATGTATTATTCGGGATAACGCGATCCCCGTGATAATGAATAATTCGGGATAACGCGTTCCCCGTGATAATGTATTATTCGGAATAACGGGTTATCCGTGATAATGAATTATTCGGGATAACGGCTTATCCGTGATAATGAATTATTCGGGATAACGCGTTCCCCGTGATAATCAATAATTCGGGATAACGGGTTATCCGTGATAATGAATTATTCGGGATAACGGGTTATCCGTGATAATGAATTATTCGGGATAACGCGTTCCCCGTGATAATGAATAATTCGGGATAACGGGTTTTCCGTGATAATGAATTATTCGGGATAACATGTTTCCCGTGATAATGAATTATTCGGGATAACGCGTTTCCCGTGATAATGTATTAATCGGGATAACGCGTTTCCCGTGATAATGTATTATTCGGGATAACGTGCTTTCCGTGATAATGAATTATTCGGCATTACATTTTTCCCGTGATAATGTATTATTCGGGATACCTTGTATCCCGTGATAATGTATTATTAGGGATAACGCGATCCCCGTGATAATGAATAATTCGGGATAACGGGTTTTCCGTAATAATGTATTATTCGGGATAACGCGTTTCCCGTGTTAATGTATTATTCGGGATAACGTGCTTTCCGTGATAATGAATTATTCGGCATTACATTTTTCCCGTGATAATGTATTATTCGGGATAACTTGTATCCCGTGATAATGTATTATTCGGAATAACGGGTTTTCCGTAATAATGTATTATTCGGGATAACGCGTTTCCCGTGATAATGTATTATTCGGGATAACGTGCTTTCCGTGATAATGAATTATTCGGCATTACATTTTTCCCGTGATAATGTATTATTCGGGATAACTTGTATCCCGTGATAATGTATTATTCGGAATAACGCGTTCCCCGTGATAATGTATTATTCGGGATAACGGGTTTTCCGTGATAATGAATAATTCGGGATAACGCGTTTCCCGTGATAATGTATTATTCGGGATAACTTGTTTCCCGTGATAATGTATAATTCGGGATAACGTGCTTTCCGTGATAATGTATTATTCGGGATAACGAGTTCCCCGTGATAATGTATTATTCGGGATAACGTGCTTTCCGTGATAATGAATTATTCGGGATAACTTGTTTCCCGTGATAAAAGATTATTGGGAATAATGTGTTTCCCGTGATAAAATATTATATGGCATAACGTGTTTCCCGTGACAAAATATCATTCGGAATAACTTGTATCCCGTGATAAAGAATTATTCGGGATAACGCGTTTCCCGTGATAATGTATATTCGGGATAACGCGTTCCCCGTGATAATGAATTATTCGGGATAACTTGTTTCCCGTGATAATGTATTATTCGGGATAACGCGATCCCCGTGATAATGAATAATTCGGGATAACGGGTTCCCCGTGATAATGTATTATTCGGAATAACGGGTTATCCGTGATAATGAATTATTCGGGATAACGGCTTATCCGTGATAATGAATTATTCGGGATAACGCGTTCCCCGTGATAATCAATAATTCGGGATAACGGGTTATCCGTGATAATGAATTATTCGGGATAACGGGTTATCCGTGATAATGAATTATTCGGGATAACGCGTTCCCCGTGATAATGAATAATTCGGGATAACGGGTTTTCCGTGATAATGAATTATTCGGGATAACATGTTTCCCGTGATAATGAATTATTCGGGATAACGTGCTTTCCGTGATAATGAATTATTCGGGATAACTTGTTTCCCGTGATAATGTATTATTCGGGATAACGCGATCCCCGTGATAATGAATAATTCGGGATAATGAGTTTCCCGTGATAATGTATTATTCGGGATAACTTGTATCCCATGATAATGTATTATTCGGGATAACGTGCTTTCCGTGATAATGAATTATTCGGGATAACTTGTTTCCCGTGATAATGTATTATTCGGGATAACGCGATCCCCGTGATAATGAATAATTTGGGATAATGAGTTTCCCGTGATAATGTATTATTCGGGATAACTTGTATCCCATGATAATGTATTATTCGGGATAACGTGCTTTCCGTGATAATGAATTATTCGGGATAACTTGTTTCCCGTGATAATGAATTATTCGGGATAACGCGTTTCCCGTGATAATGTATTAATCGGGATAACGCGTTTCCCGTGATAATGTATTATTCGGGATAACGTGCTTTCCGTGATAATGAATTATTCGGCATTACATTTTTCCCGTGATAATGTATTATTCGGGATAACTTGTATCCCGTGATAATGTATTATTCGGAATAACGCGTTCCCCGTGATAATGTATTATTCGGGATAACGGGTTTTCCGTGATAATGAATAATTCGGGATAACGCGTTTCCCGTGATAATGTATTATTCGGGATAACTTGTTTCCCGTGATAATGTATAATTCGGGATAACGTGCTTTCCGTGATAATGTATTATTCGGGATAACGCGATCCCCGTGATAATGAATAATTCGGGATAACGGGTTTTCCGTAATAATGTATTATTCGGGATAACGCGTTTCCCGTGATAATGTATTATTCGGGATAACGTGCTTTCCGTGATAATGAATTATTCGGCATTACATTTTTCCCGTGATAATGTATTATTCGGGATAACTTGTTTCCCGTGATAAAAGATTATTGGGAATAATGTGTTTCCCGTGATAAAATATTATATGGCATAACGTGTTTCCCGTGACAAAATATCATTCGGAATAACTTGTATCCCGTGATAATGAATTATTCGGGATAACGCGTTTCCCGTGATAATGTATATTCGGGATAACGCGTTCCCCGTGATAATGAATTATTCGGGATAACTTGTTTCCCGTGATAATGTATTATTCGGGATAACGCGATCCCCGTGATAATGAATAATTCGGGATAACGCGTTCCCCGTGATAATGTATTATTCGGAATAACGGGTTATCCGTGATAATGAATTATTCGGGATAACGGCTTATCCGTGATAATGAATTATTCGGGATAACGCGTTCCCCGTGATAATCAATAATTCGGGATAACGGGTTATCCGTGATAATGAATTATTCGGGATAACGGGTTATCCGTGATAATGAATTATTCGGGATAACGCGTTCCCCGTGATAATGAATAATTCGGGATAACGGGTTTTCCGTGATAATGAATTATTCGGGATAACATGTTTCCCGTGATAATGAATTATTCGGGATAACGCGTTTCCCGTGATAATGTATTAATCGGGATAACGCGTTTCCCGTGATAATGTATTATTCGGGATAACGTGCTTTCCGTGATAATGAATTATTCGGCATTACATTTTTCCCGTGATAATGTATTATTCGGGATACCTTGTATCCCGTGATAATGTATTATTAGGGATAACGCGATCCCCGTGATAATGAATAATTCGGGATAACGGGTTTTCCGTAATAATGTATTATTCGGGATAACGCGTTTCCCGTGTTAATGTATTATTCGGGATAACGTGCTTTCCGTGATAATGAATTATTCGGCATTACATTTTTCCCGTGATAATGTATTATTCGGGATAACTTGTATCCCGTGATAATGTATTATTCGGAATAACGGGTTTTCCGTAATAATGTATTATTCGGGATAACGCGTTTCCCGTGATAATGTATTATTCGGGATAACGTGCTTTCCGTGATAATGAATTATTCGGCATTACATTTTTCCCGTGATAATGTATTATTCGGGATAACTTGTATCCCGTGATAATGTATTATTCGGAATAACGCGTTCCCCGTGATAATGTATTATTCGGGATAACGGGTTTTCCGTGATAATGAATAATTCGGGATAACGCGTTTCCCGTGATAATGTATTATTCGGGATAACTTGTTTCCCGTGATAATGTATAATTCGGGATAACGTGCTTTCCGTGATAATGTATTATTCGGGATAACGAGTTCCCCGTGATAATGTATTATTCGGGATAACGTGCTTTCCGTGATAATGAATTATTCGGGATAACTTGTTTCCCGTGATAAAAGATTATTGGGAATAATGTGTTTCCCGTGATAAAATATTATATGGCATAACGTGTTTCCCGTGACAAAATATCATTCGGAATAACTTGTATCCCGTGATAAAGAATTATTCGGGATAACGCGTTTCCCGTGATAATGTATATTCGGGATAACGCGTTCCCCGTGATAATGAATTATTCGGGATAACTTGTTTCCCGTGATAATGTATTATTCGGGATAACGCGATCCCCGTGATAATGAATAATTCGGGATAACGCGTTCCCCGTGATAATGTATTATTCGGAATAACGGGTTATCCGTGATAATGAATTATTCGGGATAACGGCTTATCCGTGATAATGAATTATTCGGGATAACGCGTTCCCCGTGATAATCAATAATTCGGGATAACGGGTTATCCGTGATAATGAATTATTCGGGATAACGGGTTATCCGTGATAATGAATTATTCGGGATAACGCGTTCCCCGTGATAATGAATAATTCGGGATAACGGGTTTTCCGTGATAATGAATTATTCGGGATAACATGTTTCCCGTGATAATGAATTATTCGGGATAACGTGCTTTCCGTGATAATGAATTATTCGGGATAACTTGTTTCCCGTGATAATGTATTATTCGGGATAACGCGATCCCCGTGATAATGAATAATTCGGGATAATGAGTTTCCCGTGATAATGTATTATTCGGGATAACTTGTATCCCATGATAATGTATTATTCGGGATAACGTGCTTTCCGTGATAATGAATTATTCGGGATAACTTGTTTCCCGTGATAATGTATTATTCGGGATAACGCGATCCCCGTGATAATGAATAATTTGGGATAATGAGTTCCCCGTGATCATGTATTATTCGGGATAACTTGTATCCCGTGATAATGTATTATTCGGGATAACGCATTTCCCGTGATAATGTATTATTCGGGATTACGCGTTTCCCGTGATAATGTATTATTCGGGATAACGGGTTTTCCGTGATAATGTTAATTCGGGATAACGCGTTCCCCGTGATAATGAATTATTCGGGATAACGCGTTCCCCGTGATAATGAATAATTCGGGATAACGGGTTTTCCGTGATAATGAATTATTCGGGATAACATGTTTCCCGTGATAATGAATTATTCGGGATAACGCGTTTCCCGTGATAATGTATTAATCGGGATAACGCGTTTCCCGTGATAATGTATTATTCGGGATAACGTGCTTTCCGTGATAATGAATTATTCGGTATTACATTTTTCCCGTGATAATGTATTATTCGGGATAACTTGTATCCCGTGATAATGTATTATTCGGAATAACGCGTTCCCCGTGATAATGTATTATTCGGGATAACGGGTTTTCCGTGATAATGTATTATTCGGGATAACTTGTATCCCATGATAATGTATTATTCGGGATAACGTGCTTTCCGTGATAATGAATTATTCGGGATAACTTGTTTCCCGTGATAATGAATTATTCGGGATAACGCGTTTCCCGTGATAATGTATTAATCGGGATAACGCGTTTCCCGTGATAATGTATTATTCGGGATAACGTGCTTTCCGTGATAATGAATTATTCGGCATTACATTTTTCCCGTGATAATGTATTATTCGGGATAACTTGTATCCCGTGATAATGTATTATTCGGAATAACGCGTTCCCCGTGATAATGTATTATTCGGGATAACGGGTTTTCCGTGATAATGAATAATTCGGGATAACGCGTTTCCCGTGATAATGTATTATTCGGGATAACTTGTTTCCCGTGATAATGTATAATTCGGGATAACGTGCTTTCCGTGATAATGTATTATTCGGGATAACGCGATCCCCGTGATAATGAATAATTCGGGATAACGGGTTTTCCGTAATAATGTATTATTCGGGATAACGCGTTTCCCGTGATAATGTATTATTCGGGATAACGTGCTTTCCGTGATAATGAATTATTCGGCATTACATTTTTCCCGTGATAATGTATTATTCGGGATAACTTGTTTCCCGTGATAAAAGATTATTGGGAATAATGTGTTTCCCGTGATAAAATATTATATGGCATAACGTGTTTCCCGTGACAAAATATCATTCGGAATAACTTGTATCCCGTGATAATGAATTATTCGGGATAACGCGTTTCCCGTGATAATGTATATTCGGGATAACGCGTTCCCCGTGATAATGAATTATTCGGGATAACTTGTTTCCCGTGATAATGTATTATTCGGGATAACGCGATCCCCGTGATAATGAATAATTCGGGATAACGCGTTCCCCGTGATAATGTATTATTCGGAATAACGGGTTATCCGTGATAATGAATTATTCGGGATAACGGCTTATCCGTGATAATGAATTATTCGGGATAACGCGTTCCCCGTGATAATCAATAATTCGGGATAACGGGTTATCCGTGATAATGAATTATTCGGGATAACGGGTTATCCGTGATAATGAATTATTCGGGATAACGCGTTCCCCGTGATAATGAATAATTCGGGATAACGGGTTTTCCGTGATAATGAATTATTCGGGATAACATGTTTCCCGTGATAATGAATTATTCGGGATAACGCGTTTCCCGTGATAATGTATTAATCGGGATAACGCGTTTCCCGTGATAATGTATTATTCGGGATAACGTGCTTTCCGTGATAATGAATTATTCGGCATTACATTTTTCCCGTGATAATGTATTATTCGGGATACCTTGTATCCCGTGATAATGTATTATTAGGGATAACGCGATCCCCGTGATAATGAATAATTCGGGATAACGGGTTTTCCGTAATAATGTATTATTCGGGATAACGCGTTTCCCGTGTTAATGTATTATTCGGGATAACGTGCTTTCCGTGATAATGAATTATTCGGCATTACATTTTTCCCGTGATAATGTATTATTCGGGATAACTTGTATCCCGTGATAATGTATTATTCGGAATAACGGGTTTTCCGTAATAATGTATTATTCGGGATAACGCGTTTCCCGTGATAATGTATTATTCGGGATAACGTGCTTTCCGTGATAATGAATTATTCGGCATTACATTTTTCCCGTGATAATGTATTATTCGGGATAACTTGTATCCCGTGATAATGTATTATTCGGAATAACGCGTTCCCCGTGATAATGTATTATTCGGGATAACGGGTTTTCCGTGATAATGAATAATTCGGGATAACGCGTTTCCCGTGATAATGTATTATTCGGGATAACTTGTTTCCCGTGATAATGTATAATTCGGGATAACGTGCTTTCCGTGATAATGTATTATTCGGGATAACGAGTTCCCCGTGATAATGTATTATTCGGGATAACGTGCTTTCCGTGATAATGAATTATTCGGGATAACTTGTTTCCCGTGATAAAAGATTATTGGGAATAATGTGTTTCCCGTGATAAAATATTATATGGCATAACGTGTTTCCCGTGACAAAATATCATTCGGAATAACTTGTATCCCGTGATAAAGAATTATTCGGGATAACGCGTTTCCCGTGATAATGTATATTCGGGATAACGCGTTCCCCGTGATAATGAATTATTCGGGATAACTTGTTTCCCGTGATAATGTATTATTCGGGATAACGCGATCCCCGCGATAATGAATAATTCGGGATAACGCGTTCCCCGTGATAATGTATTATTCGGAATAACGGGTTATCCGTGATAATGAATTATTCGGGATAACGGCTTATCCGTGATAATGAATTATTCGGGATAACGCGTTCCCCGTGATAATCAATAATTCGGGATAACGGGTTATCCGTGATAATGAATTATTCGGGATAACGGGTTATCCGTGATAATGAATTATTCGGGATAACGCGTTCCCCGTGATAATGAATAATTCGGGATAACGGGTTTTCCGTGATAATGAATTATTCGGGATAACATGTTTCCCGTGATAATGAATTATTCGGGATAACGTGCTTTCCGTGATAATGAATTATTCGGGATAACTTGTTTCCCGTGATAATGTATTATTCGGGATAACGCGATCCCCGTGATAATGAATAATTCGGGATAATGAGTTTCCCGTGATAATGTATTATTCGGGATAACTTGTATCCCATGATAATGTATTATTCGGGATAACGTGCTTTCCGTGATAATGAATTATTCGGGATAACTTGTTTCCCGTGATAATGTATTATTCGGGATAACGCGATCCCCGTGATAATGAATAATTTGGGATAATGAGTTCCCCGTGATCATGTATTATTCGGGATAACTTGTATCCCGTGATAATGTATTATTCGGGATAACGCATTTCCCGTGATAATGTATTATTCGGGATTACGCGTTTCCCGTGATAATGTATTATTCGGGATAACGGGTTTTCCGTGATAATGTTAATTCGGGATAACGCGTTCCCCGTGATAATGAATTATTCGGGATAACGCGTTCCCCGTGATAATGAATAATTCGGGATAACGGGTTTTCCGTGATAATGAATTATTCGGGATAACATGTTTCCCGTGATAATGAATTATTCGGGATAACGCGTTTCCCGTGATAATGTATTAATCGGGATAACGCGTTTCCCGTGATAATGTATTATTCGGGATAACGTGCTTTCCGTGATAATGAATTATTCGGTATTACATTTTTCCCGTGATAATGTATTATTCGGGATAACTTGTATCCCGTGATAATGTATTATTCGGAATAACGCGTTCCCCGTGATAATGTATTATTCGGGATAACGGGTTTTCCGTGATAATGAATAATTCGGGATAACGCGTTTCCCGTGATAATGTATTATTCGGGATAACTTGTTTCCCGTGATAATGTATAATTCGGGATAACGTGCTTTCCGTGATAATGTATTATTCGGGATAACGCGATCCCCGTGATAATGAATAATTCGGGATAACGGGTTTTCCGTAATAATGTATTATTCGGGATAACGCGTTTCCCGTGATAATGTATTATTCGGGATAACGTGCTTTCCGTGATAATGAATTATTCGGCATTACATTTTTCCCGTGATAATGTATTATTCGGGATAACTTGTATCCCGTGATAATGTATTATTCGGAATAACGCGTTCCCCGTGATAATGTATTATTCGGGATAACGGGTTTTCCGTGATAATGAATAATTCGGGATAACGCGTTTCCCGTGATAATGTATTATTCGGGATAACTTGTTTCCCGTGATAATGTATAATTCGGGATAACGTGCTTTCCGTGATAATGTATTATTCGGGATAACGAGTTCCCCGTGATAATGTATTATTCGGGATAACGTGCTTTCCGTGATAATGAATTATTCGGGATAACTTGTTTCCCGTGATAAAAGATTATTGGGAATAATGTGTTTCCCGTGATAAAATATTATATGGCATAACGTGTTTCCCGTGACAAAATATCATTCGGAATAACTTGTATCCCGTGATAATGAATTATTCGGGATAACGCGTTTCCCGTGATAATGTATATTCGGGATAACGCGTTCCCCGTGATAATGAATTATTCGGGATAACTTGTTTCCCGTGATAATGTATTATTCGGGATAACGCGATCCCCGTGATAATGAATAATTCGGGATAACGCGTTCCCCGTGATAATGTATTATTCGGAATAACGGGTTATCCGTGATAATGAATTATTCGGGATAACGGCTTATCCGTGATAATGAATTATTCGGGATAACGCGTTCCCCGTGATAATCAATAATTCGGGATAACGGGTTATCCGTGATAATGAATTATTCGGGATAACGGGTTATCCGTGATAATGAATTATTCGGGATAACGCGTTCCCCGTGATAATGAATAATTCGGGATAACGGGTTTTCCGTGATAATGAATTATTCGGGATAACATGTTTCCCGTGATAATGAATTATTCGGGATAACGCGTTTCCCGTGATAATGTATTAATCGGGATAACGCGTTTCCCGTGATAATGTATTATTCGGGATAACGTGCTTTCCGTGATAATGAATTATTCGGCATTACATTTTTCCCGTGATAATGTATTATTCGGGATACCTTGTATCCCGTGATAATGTATTATTCGGGATAACGCGATCCCCGTGATAATGAATAATTCGGGATAACGGGTTTTCCGTAATAATGTATTATTCGGGATAACGCGTTTCCCGTGATAATGTATTATTCGGGATAACGTGCTTTCCGTGATAATGAATTATTCGGCATTACATTTTTCCCGTGATAATGTATTATTCGGGATAACTTGTATCCCGTGATAATGTATTATTCGGAATAACGGGTTTTCCGTAATAATGTATTATTCGGGATAACGCGTTTCCCGTGATAATGTATTATTCGGGATAACGTGCTTTCCGTGATAATGAATTATTCGGCATTACATTTTTCCCGTGATAATGTATTATTCGGGATAACTTGTATCCCGTGATAATGTATTATTCGGAATAACGCGTTCCCCGTGATAATGTATTATTCGGGATAACGGGTTTTCCGTGATAATGAATAATTCGGGATAACGCGTTTCCCGTGATAATGTATTATTCGGGATAACTTGTTTCCCGTGATAATGTATAATTCGGGATAACGTGCTTTCCGTGATAATGTATTATTCGGGATAACGAGTTCCCCGTGATAATGTATTATTCGGGATAACGTGCTTTCCGTGATAATGAATTATTCGGGATAACTTGTTTCCCGTGATAAAAGATTATTGGGAATAATGTGTTTCCCGTGATAAAATATTAAATGGCATAACGTGTTTCCCGTGACAAAATATCATTCGGAATAACTTGTATCCCGTGATAATGAATTATTCGGGATAACGCGTTTCCCGTGATAATGTATATTCGGGATAACGCGTTCCCCGTGATAATGAATTATTCGGGATAACTTGTTTCCCGTGATAATGTATTATTCGGGATAACGCAATCCCCGTGATAATGAATAATTCGGGATAACGGGTTTTCCCTGATAATGTATTATTCGGGATAATGAGTTCCCCGTGATAATGTATTATTCGGGATAACGTGCTTTCCGTGATAATGAATTATTCGGGATAACTTGTTTCCCGTGATAATGTATTATTCGGGATAACGCGTTTCCCGTGATAATGTATATTCTGGATAACGCGTTCCCCGTGATAATGTATTATTCGGGATAACGGGTTATCCGTGATAATGAATTATTCGGGATAACGCGTTCCCCGTGATAATGAATAATTCGGGATAACGGGTTTTCCGTGATAATGAATTATTCGGGATAACATGTTTCCCGTGATAATGAATTATTCGGGATAACGCGTTTCCCGTGATAATGTATTAATCGGGATAATGCGTTTCCCGTGATAATGTATTATTCGGGATAACGTGCTTTCCGTGATAATGAATTATTCGGCATTACATTTTTCCCGTGATAATGTATTATTCGGGATAACTTGTATCCCGTGATAATGTATTATTCGGAATAACGCGTTCCCCGTGATAATGTATTATTCGGGATAACGGGTTTTCCGTGATAATGAATAATTCGGGATAACGCGTTTCCCGTGATAATGTATTATTCGGGATAACTTGTTTCCCGTGATAATGTATAATTCGGGATAACGTGCTTTCCGTGATAATGTATTATTCGGGATAACGAGTTCCCCGTGATAATGTATTATTCGGGATAACGTGCTTTCCGTGATAATGAATTATTCGGGATAACTTGTTTCCCGTGATAAAAGATTATTGGGAATAATGTGTTTCCCGTGATAAAATATTATATGGCATAACGTGTTTCCCGTGACAAAAAATCATTCGGAATAACTTGTATCCCGTGATAATGAATTATTCGGGATAACGCATTTCCCGTGATAATGTATATTCGGGATAACGCGTTCCCCGTGATAATGTATTATTCGGGATAACGGGTTATCCGTGATAATGAATTATTCGGGATAATTTGTTTCCCGTGATAATGTATTATTCGGGATAACGCGATCCCCGTGATAATGAATAATTCGGGATAACGGGTTTTCCGTAATAATGTATTATTCGGGATAATGAGTTCCCCGTGATAATGTATTATTCGGGATAACGTGCTTTCCGTGATAATGAATTATTCGGGATAACTTGTTTCCCGTGATAATGTATTATTCGGGATAACTTGTATCCCGTGATAATGTATTATTCGGGATAACGTGCTTTCCGTGATAATGAATTATTCGGGATAACTTGTTTCCCGTGATAATGTATTATTCGGGATAACGCGATCCCCGTGATAATGAATAATTTGGGATAATGAGTTCCCCGTGATAATGTATTATTCGGGATAACTTGTATCCCGTGATAATGTATTATTCGGGATAACGCATTTCCCGTGATAATGTATTAATCGGGATTACGCGTTTCCCGTGATAAAACATTATTCGGAATAACGTGTTCCTTGTGATAATGTATTATTCGGGATAACGTGTTTCCCGTGATAATGTATTATTCGGGATAACGCGATCCCCGTGATAATGAATAATTTGGGATAATGAGTTCCCCGTGATAATGTATTATTCGGGATAACTTGTATCCCGTGATAATGTATTATTCGGGATAACGCATTTCCCGTGATAATGTATTATTCGGGATAACGAGTTCCCCGTGATAATGTATTATTCGGGATAACGTGCTTTCCGTGATAATGAATTATTCGGGATAACTTGTTTCCCGTGATAAAAGATTATTGGGAATAATGTGTTTCCCGTGATAAAATATTATATGGCATAACGTGTTTCCCGTCACAAAATATCATTCGGGATAACATGTATCCCGTGATAATGTATTATTCTGGATAACGTGTTTCCCATGATAATGAATTATTCGGGATAACGCGTTTCCCGTGATAATGTATATTCTGGATAACGCGTTCCCCGTGATAATGTATTATTCGGGATAACGGGTTATCCGTGATAATGAATTATTCGGGATAACGCGTTCCCCGTGATAATGAATAATACGGGATAGCGGGTTTTCCGTGATAATGAATTATTCGGGATAACATGTTTCCCGTGATAATGAATTATTCGGGATAACGCGTTTCCCGTGATAATGTATTAATCGGGATAACGCGTTTCCCGTGATAATGTATTATTCGGGATAACGTGCTTTCCGTGATAATGAATTATTCGGCATTACATTTTTCCCGTGATAATGTATTATTCGGGATAACTTGTTTCCCGTGATAATGTATTATTCGGGATAACGTGCTTTCCGTGATAATGTATTATTCGGGATAACGAGTTCCCCGTGATAATGTATTATTCGGGATAACGTGCTTTCCGTGATAATGTATTATTCGGGATAACTTGTTTCCCGTGATAAAAGATTATTGGGAATAATGTGTTTCACGTGATAAAATATTATATGGCATAACGTGTTTCCCGTCACAAAATATCATTCGGGATAGCATGTATCCCGTGATAATGTATTATTCGGGATAACGTGTTTCCCATGATAATGAATTATTCGGGATAACGCGTTTCCCGTGATATTGTATATTCTGGATAACGCGTTCCCCGTGATAATGAATTATTCGGGATAACAAGTTTCCCGTGATAAAAGATTATTGGGAATAATGTGTTTCACGTGATAAAATATTATATGGCATAACGTGTTTCCCGTCACAAAATATCATTCGGGATAGCATGTATCCCGTGATAATGTATTATTCGGGATAACGTGTTTCCCATGATAATGAATTATTCGGGATAACGCGTTTCCCGTGATAATGTATATTCTGGATAACGCGTTCCCCGTGATAATGAATTATTCGGGATAACAAGTTTCCCGTGATAATGAATTATTCGGGATAACGCGTTTCCCGTGATAATGTATTAATCGGGATAACGCGTTTCCCGTGATAATGTATTATTCGGGATAACGTGCTTTCCGTGATAATGAATTATTCGGCATTACATTTTTCCCGTGATAATGTATTATTCGGGATAACGGGTTTTCCGTGATAATGAATAATTCGGGATAACGCGTTTCCCGTGATAATGTATTATTCGGGATAACTTGTTTCCCATGATAATGTATAATTCGGGATTACTTGTTTCCCGTGATAAAAGATTATTGGGAATAATGTGTTTCCCGTGATAAAATATTATATGGCATAACGTGTTTCCCGTGACAAAATATCATTCGGAATAACTTGTATCCCGTGATAATGAATTATTCGGGATAACGCGTTTCCCGTGATAATGTATATTCGGGATAACGCGTTCCCCGTGATAATGAATTATTCGGGATAACTTGTTTCCCGTGATAATGTATTATTCGGGATAACGCGATCCCCGTGATAATGAATAATTCGGGATAAGGCGTTCCCCGTGATAATGTATTATTCGGAATAACGGGTTATCCGTGATAATGAATTATTCGGGATAACGGCTTATCCGTGATAATGAATTATTCGGGATAACGCGTTCCCCGTGATAATCAATAATTCGGGATAACGGGTTATCCGTGATAATGAATTATTCGGGATAACGGGTTATCCGTGATAATGAATTATTCGGGATAACGCGTTCCCCGTGATAATGAATAATTCGGGATAACGGGTTTTCCGTGATAATGAATTATTCGGGATAACATGTTTCCCGTGATAATGAATTATTCGGGATAACGCGTTTCCCGTGATAATGTATTAATCGGGATAACGCGTTTCCCGTGATAATGTATTATTCGGGATAACGTGCTTTCCGTGATAATGAATTATTCGGCATTACATTTTTCCCGTGATAATGTATTATTCGGGATAACTTGTATCCCGTGATAATGTATTATTCGGGATAACGCGATCCCCGTGATAATGAATAATTCGGGATAACGGGTTTTCCGTAATAATGTATTATTCGGGATAACGCGTTTCCCGTGATAATGTATTATTCGGGATAACGTGCTTTCCGTGATAATGAATTATTCGGCATTACATTTTTCCCGTGATAATGTATTATTCGGGATAACTTGTATCCCGTGATAATGTATTATTCGGGATAACGCGATCCCCGTGATAATGAATAATTTGGGATAATGAGTTCCCCGTGATAATGTATTATTCGGGATAACTTGTATCCCGTGATAATGTATTATTCGGGATAACGCATTTCCCGTGATAATGTATTATTCGGGATAACGAGTTCCCCGTGATAATGTATTATTCGGGATAACGTGCTTTCCGTGATAATGAATTATTCGGGATAACTTGTTTCCCGTGATAAAAGATTATTGGGAATAATGTGTTTCCCGTGATAAAATATTATATGGCATAACGTGTTTCCCGTCACAAAATATCATTCGGGATAACATGTATCCCGTGATAATGTATTATTCTGGATAACGTGTTTCCCATGATAATGAATTATTCGGGATAACGCGTTTCCCGTGATAATGTATATTCTGGATAACGCGTTCCCCGTGATAATGTATTATTCGGGATAACGGGTTATCCGTGATAATGAATTATTCGGGATAACGCGTTCCCCGTGATAATGAATAATTCGGGATAGCGGGTTTTCCGTGATAATGAATTATTCGGGATAACATGTTTCCCGTGATAATGATTTATTCGGGATAACGCGTTTCCCGTGATAATGTATTAATCGGGATAACGCGTTTCCCGTGATAATGTATTATTCGGGATAACGTGCTTTCCGTGATAATGAATTATTCGGCATTACATTTTTCCCGTGATAATGTATTATTCGGGATAACTTGTTTCCCGTGATAATGTATTATTCGGGATAACGTGCTTTCCGTGATAATGTATTATTCGGGATAACGAGTTCCCCGTGATAATGTATTATTCGGGATAACGTGCTTTCCGTGATAATGTATTATTCGGGATAACTTGTTTCCCGTGATAAAAGATTATTGGGAATAATGTGTTTCACGTGATAAAATATTATATGGCATAACGTGTTTCCCGTCACAAAATATCATTCGGGATAGCATGTATCCCGTGATAATGTATTATTCGGGATAACGTGTTTCCCATGATAATGAATTATTCGGGATAACGCGTTTCCCGTGATAATGTATATTCTGGATAACGCGTTCCCCGTGATAATGAATTATTCGGGATAACAAGTTTCCCGTGATAATGAATTATTCGGGATAACGCGTTTCCCGTGATAATGTATTAATCGGGATAACGCGTTTCCCGTGATAATGTATTATTCGGGATAACGTGCTTTCCGTGATAATGAATTATTCGGCATTACATTTTTCCCGTGATAATGTATTATTCGGGATAACGGGTTTTCCGTGATAATGAATAATTCGGGATAACGCGTTTCCCGTGATAATGTATTATTCGGGATAACTTGTTTCCCATGATAATGTATAATTCGGGATTACTTGTTTCCCGTGATAAAAGATTATTGGGAATAATGTGTTTCCCGTGATAAAATATTATATGGCATAACGTGTTTCCCGTGACAAAATATCATTCGGAATAACTTGTATCCCGTGATAATGAATTATTCGGGATAACGCGTTTCCCGTGATAATGTATATTCGGGATAACGCGTTCCCCGTGATAATGAATTATTCGGGATAACTTGTTTCCCGTGATAATGTATTATTCGGGATAACGCGATCCCCGTGATAATGAATAATTCGGGATAACGCGTTCCCCGTGATAATGTATTATTCGGAATAACGGGTTATCCGTGATAATGAATTATTCGGGATAACGGCTTATCCGTGATAATGAATTATTCGGGATAACGCGTTCCCCGTGATAATCAATAATTCGGGATAACGGGTTATCCGTGATAATGAATTATTCGGGATAACGGGTTATCCGTGATAATGAATTATTCGGGATAACGCGTTCCCCGTGATAATGAATAATTCGGGATAACGGGTTTTCCGTGATAATGAATTATTCGGGATAACATGTTTCCCGTGATAATGAATTATTCGGGATAACGCGTTTCCCGTGATAATGTATTAATCGGGATAACGCGTTTCCCGTGATAATGTATTATTCGGGATAACGTGCTTTCCGTGATAATGAATTATTCGGCATTACATTTTTCCCGTGATAATGTATTATTCGGGATAACTTGTATCCCGTGATAATGTATTATTCGGGATAACGCGATCCCCGTGATAATGAATAATTCGGGATAACGGGTTTTCCGTAATAATGTATTATTCGGGATAACGCGTTTCCCGTGATAATGTATTATTCGGGATAACGTGCTTTCCGTGATAATGAATTATTCGGCATTACATTTTTCCCGTGATAATGTATTATTCGGGATAACTTGTATCCCGTGATAATGTATTATTCGGAATAACGGGTTTTCCGTAATAATGTATTATTCGGGATAACGCGTTTCCCGTGATAATGTATTATTCGGGATAACGTGCTTTCCGTGATAATGAATTATTCGGCATTACATTTTTCCCGTGATAATGTATTATTCGGGATAACTTGTATCCCGTGATAATGTATTATTCGGAATAACGCGTTCCCCGTGATAATGTATTATTCGGGATAACGGGTTTTCCGTGATAATGAATAATTCGGGATAACGCGTTTCCCGTGATAATGTATTATTCGGGATAACTTGTTTCCCGTGATAATGTATAATTCGGGATAACGTGCTTTCCGTGATAATGTATTATTCGGGATAACGAGTTCCCCGTGATAATGTATTATTCGGGATAACGTGCTTTCCGTGATAATGAATTATTCGGGATAACTTGTTTCCCGTGATAAAAGATTATTGGGAATAATGTGTTTCCCGTGATAAAATATTATATGGCATAACGTGTTTCCCGTGACAAAATATCATTCGGAATAACTTGTATCCCGTGATAATGAATTATTCGGGATAACGCGTTTCCCGTGATAATGTATATTCGGGATAACGCGTTCCCCGTGATAATGAATTATTCGGGATAACTTGTTTCCCGTGATAATGTATTATTCGGGATAACGCGATCCCCGTGATAATGAATAATTCGGGATAACGCGTTCCCCGTGATAATGTATTATTCGGAATAACGGGTTATCCGTGATAATGAATTATTCGGGATAACGGCTTATCCGTGATAATGAATTATTCGGGATAACGCGTTCCCCGTGATAATCAATAATTCGGGATAACGGGTTATCCGTGATAATGAATTATTCGGGATAACGGGTTATCCGTGATAATGAATTATTCGGGATAACGCGTTCCCCGTGATAATGAATAATTCGGGATAACGGGTTTTCCGTGATAATGAATTATTCGGGATAACATGTTTCCCGTGATAATGAATTATTCGGGATAACGCGTTTCCCGTGATAATGTATTATTCGGGATAACGCAATCCCCGTGATAATGAATAATTCGGGATAACGGGTTTTCCGTGATAATGTATTATTCGGGATAATGAGTTCCCCGTGATAATGTATTATTCGGGATAACGTGCTTTCCGTGATAATGAATTATTCGGGATAACTTGTTTCCCGTGATAATGTATTATTCGGGATAACGGGTTTTCCGTGATAATGAATAATTCGGGATAACGCGTTTCCCGTGATAATGTATTATTCGGGATAACTTGTTTCCCGTGATAATGTATAATTCGGGATAACGCGATCCCCGTGATAATGAATAATTTGGGATAATGAGTTCCCCGTGATAATGTATTATTCGGGATAACTTGTATCCCGTGATAATGTATTATTCGGGATAACGAGTTCCCCGTGATAATGTATTATTCGGGATAACGTGCTTTCCGTGATAATGAATTATTCGGGATAACTTGTTTCCCGTGATAATGAATTATTCGGGATAACGCGTTCCCCGTGATAATGAATAATTCGGGATAACGGGTTTTCCGTGATAATGAATTATTCGGGATAACATGTTTCCCGTGATAATGAATTATTCGGGATAACGCGTTTCCCGTGATAATGTATTAATCGGGATAACGCGTTTCCCGTGATAATGTATTATTCGGGATAACGTGCTTTCCGTGATAATGAATTATTCGGGATAAGTTGTTTCCCGTTATAAAAGATTATTGGGAATAATGTGTTTCCCGTGATAAAATATTATATGGCATAACGTGTTTCCCGTAACAAAATATCATTCGGAATAACTTGTATCCCGTGATAATGAATTATTCGGGATAACGCGTTTCCCGTGATAATGTATATTCGGGATAACGCGTTCCCCGTGATAATGTATTATTCGGGATAATGGGTTATCCGTGATAATGAATTATTCGGGATAACTTGTTTCCCGTGATAATGTATTATTCGGGATAACGCAATCCCCGTGATAATGAATAATTCGGGATAACGGGTTTTCCCTGATAATGTATTATTCGGGATAATGAGTTCCCCGTGATAATGTATTATTCGGGATAACGTGCTTTCCGTGATAATGAATTATTCGGGATAACTTGTTTCCCGTGATAATGTATTATTCGGGATAACGCGTTTCCCGTGATAATGTATATTCTGGATAACGCGTTCCCCGTGATAATGTATTATTCGGGATAACGGGTTATCCGTGATAATGAATTATTCGGGATAATGCGTTTCCCGTGATAATGTATTATTCGGGATAACGTGCTTTCCGTGATAATGAATTATTCGGCATTACATTTTTCCCGTGATAATGTATTATTCGGGATAACTTGTATCCCGTGATAATGTATTATTCGGAATAACGCGTTCCCCGTGATAATGTATTATTCGGGATAACGGGTTTTCCGTGATAATGAATAATTCGGGATAACGCGTTTCCCGTGATAATGTATTATTCGGGATAACTTGTTTCCCGTGATAATGTATAATTCGGGATAACGTGCTTTCCGTGATAATGTATTATTCGGGATAACGAGTTCCCCGTGATAATGTATTATTCGGGATAACGTGCTTTCCGTGATAATGAATTATTCGGGATAACTTGTTTCCCGTGATAAAAGATTATTGGGAATAATGTGTTTCCCGTGATAAAATATTATATGGCATAACGTGTTTCCCGTGACAAAATATCATTCGGAATAACTTGTATCCCGTGATAATGAATTATTCGGGATAACGCATTTCCCGTGATAATGTATATTCGGGATAACGCGTTCCCCGTGATAATGTATTATTCGGGATAACGGGTTATCCGTGATAATGAATTATTCGGGATAATTTGTTTCCCGTGATAATGT
Organism: Schizaphis graminum; assembly: GCA_020882235.1. Classification (NCBI taxonomy): domain Eukaryota; kingdom Metazoa; phylum Arthropoda; class Insecta; order Hemiptera; family Aphididae; genus Schizaphis; species Schizaphis graminum. The sequence continues at coordinate 243,082 of JAJFBB010000013.1, read as the reverse complement.
ATTATTCGGGATAACGCGATCCCCGTGATAATGAATAATTCGGGATAACGGGTTTTCCGTAATAATGTATTATTCGGGATAATGAGTTCCCCGTGATAATGTATTATTCGGGATAACGTGCTTTCCGTGATAATGAATTATTCGGGATAACTTGTTTCCCGTGATAATGTATTATTCGGGATAACTTGTATCCCGTGATAATGTATTATTCGGGATAACGTGCTTTCCGTGATAATGAATTATTCGGGATAACTTGTTTCCCGTGATAATGTATTATTCGGGATAACGCGATCCCCGTGATAATGAATAATTTGGGATAATGAGTTCCCCGTGATAATGTATTATTCGGGATAACTTGTATCCCGTGATAATGTATTATTCGGGATAACGCATTTCCCGTGATAATGTATTAATCGGGATTACGCGTTTCCCGTGATAAAACATTATTCGGAATAACGTGTTCCTTGTGATAATGTATTATTCGGGATAACGTGTTTCCCGTGATAATGTATTATTCGGGATAACGCGATCCCCGTGATAATGAATAATTTGGGATAATGAGTTCCCCGTGATAATGTATTATTCGGGATAACTTGTATCCCGTGATAATGTATTATTCGGGATAACGCATTTCCCGTGATAATGTATTATTCGGGATAACGAGTTCCCCGTGATAATGTATTATTCGGGATAACGTGCTTTCCGTGATAATGAATTATTCGGGATAACTTGTTTCCCGTGATAAAAGATTATTGGGAATAATGTGTTTCCCGTGATAAAATATTATATGGCATAACGTGTTTCCCGTCACAAAATATCATTCGGGATAACATGTATCCCGTGATAATGTATTATTCTGGATAACGTGTTTCCCATGATAATGAATTATTCGGGATAACGCGTTTCCCGTGATAATGTATATTCTGGATAACGCGTTCCCCGTGATAATGTATTATTCGGGATAACGGGTTATCCGTGATAATGAATTATTCGGGATAACGCGTTCCCCGTGATAATGAATAATTCGGGATAACGGGTTTTCCGTGATAATGAATTATTCGGGATAACATGTTTCCCGTGATAATGAATTATTCGGGATAACGCGTTTCCCGTGATAATGTATTAATCGGGATAACGCGTTTCCCGTGATAATGTATTATTCGGGATAACGTGCTTTCCGTGATAATGAATTATTCGGCATTACATTTTTCCCGTGATAATGTATTATTCGGGATAACTTGTTTCCCGTGATAATGTATTATTCGGGATAACGTGCTTTCCGTGATAATGTATTATTCGGGATAACGAGTTCCCCGTGATAATGTATTATTCGGGATAACGTGCTTTCCGTGATAATGAATTATTCGGGATAACTTGTTTCCCGTGATAATGTATTATTCGGGATAACGCGATCCCCGTGATAATGAATAATTCGGGATAATGAGTTCCCCGTGATAATGAATTATTCGGGATAACTTGTTTCCCGTGATAATGTATTATTCGGGATAACGCGATCCCCGTGATAATGAATAATTTGGGATAATGAGTTCCCCGTGATAATGTATTATTCGGGATAACTTGTATCCCGTGATAATGTATTATTCGGGATAACGCATTTCCCGTGATAATGTATTAATCGGGATTACGCGTTTCCCGTGATAATGTATTATTCGGGATAACGGGTTTTCCGTGATAATGTTAATTCGGGATAACGCGTTCCCCGTGATAAAACATTATTCGGAATAACGTGTTCCTTGTGATAATGTATTATTCGGGATAACGTGTTTCCCGTGATAATGTATAATTGGGGATAACGCGTTCCCCGTGATAATGTATTATTCGGGATAACGCGTTTCCCGTGATAATGTATATTCAGGATAACGCGTTCCCCGTGATAATGTATTATTCGGGATAATGGGTTATCCGTGATAATGAATTATTCGGGATAACTTGTTTCCCGTGATAATGTATTATTCGGGATAACGCAATCCCCGTGATAATGAATAATTCGGGATAACGGGTTTTCCGTGATAATGTATTATTCGGGATAAGAGTTCCCCGTGATAATGTATTATTCGGGATAACTTGTTTCCCGTGATAATGTATTATTCGGGATAACGCGTTTCCCGTGATAATGTATATTCTGGATAACGCGTTCCCCGTGATAATGTATTATTCGGGATAACGGGTTATCCGTGATAATGAATTATTCGGGATAACGCGTTCCCCGTGATAATGAATAATTCGGGATAACGGGTTTTCCGTGATAATGAATTATTCGGGATAACATGTTTCCCGTGATAATGAATTATTCGGGATAACGCGTTTCCCGTGATAATGTATTAATCGGGATAACGCGTTTCCCGTGATAATGTATTATTCGGGATAACGTGCTTTCCGTGATAATGAATTATTCGGCATTACATTTTTCCCGTGATAATGTATTATTCGGGATAACTTGTATCCCGTGATAATGTATTATTCGGAATAACGCGTTCCCCGTGATAATGTATTATTCGGGATAACGGGTTTTCCGTGATAATGAATAATTCGGGATAACGCGTTTCCCGTGATAATGTATTATTCGGGATAACTTGTTTCCCGTGATAATGTATAATTCGGGATAACGTGCTTTCCGTGATAATGTATTATTCGGGATAACGAGTTCCCCGTGATAATGTATTATTCGGGATAACGTGCTTTCCGTGATAATGAATTATTCGGGATAACTTGTTTCCCGTGATAAAAGATTATTGGGAATAATGTGTTTCCCGTGATAAAATATTATATGGCATAACGTGTTTCCCGTGACAAAATATCATTCGGAATAACTTGTTTCCCGTGATAATGTATTATTCGGGATAACGCGATCCCCGTGATAATGAATAATTCGGGATAATGAGTTTCCCGTGATAATGTATTATTCGGGATAACTTGTATCCCGTGATAATGTATTATTCGGGATAACGTGCTTTCCGTGATAATGAATTATTCGGGATAACTTGTTTCCCGTGATAATGTATTATTCGGGATAACGCGTTTCCCGTGATAATGTATATTCGGGATAATTTGTTTCCCGTGATAATGTATTATTCGGGATAACGCGATCCCCGTGATAATGAATAATTCGGGATAACGGGTTTTCCGTAATAATGTATTATTCGGGATAACGCGTTCCCCGTGATAATGAATAATTCGGGATAACGGGTTTTCCGTGATAATGAATTATTCGGGATAACATGTTTCCCGTGATAATGAATTATTCGGGATAACGCGTTTCCCGTGATAATGTATTAATCGGGATAACGCGTTTCCCGTGATAATGTATTATTCGGGATAACGTGCTTTCCGTGATAATGAATTATTCGGCATTACATTTTTCCCGTGATAATGTATTATTCGGGATAACTTGTATCCCGTGATAATGTATTATTCGGAATAACGCGTTCCCCGTGATAATGTATTATTCGGGATAACGGGTTTTCCGTGATAATGAATAATTCGGGATAACGCGTTTCCCGTGATAATGTATTATTCGGGATAACTTGTTTCCCGTGATAATGTATAATTCGGGATAACGCGATCCCCGTGATAATGAATAATTTGGGATAATGAGTTCCCCGTGATAATGTATTATTCGGGATAACTTGTATCCCGTGATAATGTATTATTCGGGATAACGAGTTCCCCGTGATAATGTATTATTCGGGATAACGTGCTTTCCGTGATAATGAATTATTCGGGATAACTTGTTTCCCGTGATAATGAATTATTCGGGATAACGCGTTCCCCGTGATAATGAATTATTCGGGATAACGCGTTTCCCGTGATAATGTATTAATCGGGATAACGCGTTTCCCGTGATAATGTATTATTCGGGATAACGTGCTTTCCGTGATAATGAATTATTCGGGATAAGTTGTTTCCCGTTATAAAAGATTATTGGGAATAATGTGTTTCCCGTGATAAAATATTATATGGCATAACGTGTTTCCCGTAACAAAATATCATTCGGAATAACTTGTATCCCGTGATAATGAATTATTCGGGATAACGCGTTTCCCGTGATAATGTATATTCGGGATAACGCGTTTTCCGTGATAATGAATTATTCGGGATAACATGTTCCCCGTGATAATGTATTATTCGGGATAATGGGTTATCCGTGATAATGAATTATTCGGGATAACTTGTTTCCCGTGATAATGTATTATTCGGGATAACGCAATCCCCGTGATAATGAATAATTCGGGATAACGGGTTTTCCGTGATAATGTATTATTCGGGATAATGAGTTCCCCGTGATAATGTATTATTCGGGATAACGTGCTTTCCGTGATAATGAATTATTCGGGATAACTTGTTTCCCGTGATAATGTATTATTCGGGATAACGCGTTTCCCGTGATAATGTATATTCTGGATAACGCGTTCCCCGTGATAATGTATTATTCGGGATAACGGGTTATCCGTGATAATGTATTATTCGGGATAACGCGTTCCCCGTGATAATGAATAATTCGGGATAACGGGTTTTCCGTGATAATGAATTATTCGGGATAACATGTTTCCCGTGATAATGAATTATTCGGGATAACGCGTTTCCCGTGATAATGTATTAATCGGGATAATGCGTTTCCCGTGATAATGTATTATTCGGGATAACGTGCTTTCCGTGATAATGAATTATTCGGCATTACATTTTTCCCGTGATAATGTATTATTCGGGATAACTTGTATCCCGTGATAATGTATTATTCGGAATAACGCGTTCCCCGTGATAATGTATTATTCGGGATAACGGGTTTTCCGTGATAATGAATAATTCGGGATAACGCGTTTCCCGTGATAATGTATTATTCGGGATAACTTGTTTCCCGTGATAATGTATAATTCGGGATAACGTGCTTTCCGTGATAATGTATTATTCGGGATAACGAGTTCCCCGTGATAATGTATTATTCGGGATAACGTGCTTTCCGTGATAATGAATTATTCGGGATAACTTGTTTCCCGTGATAAAAGATTATTGGGAATAATGTGTTTCCCGTGATAAAATATTATATGGCATAACGTGTTTCCCGTGACAAAATATCATTCGGAATAACTTGTATCCCGTGATAATGAATTATTCGGGATAACGCATTTCCCGTGATAATGTATATTCGGGATAACGCGTTCCCCGTGATAATGTATTATTCGGGATAACGGGTTATCCGTGATAATGAATTATTCGGGATAATTTGTTTCCCGTGTTAATGTATTATTCGGGATAACGCGATCCCCGTGATAATGAATAATTCGGGATAACGGGTTTTCCGTAATAATGTATTATTCGGGATAATGAGTTCCCCGTGATAATGTATTATTCGGGATAACGTGCTTTCCGTGATAATGAATTATTCGGGATAACTTGTTTCCCGTGATAATGTATTATTCGGGATAACTTGTATCCCGTGATAATGTATTATTCGGGATAACGTGCTTTCCGTGATAATGAATTATTCGGGATAACTTGTTTCCCGTGATAATGTATTATTCGGGATAACGCGATCCCCGTGATAATGAATAATTTGGGATAATGAGTTCCCCGTGATAATGTATTATTCGGGATAACTTGTATCCCGTGATAATGTATTATTCGGGATAACGCATTTCCCGTGATAATGTATTAATCGGGATTACGCGTTTCCCGTGATAAAACATTATTCGGAATAACGTGTTCCTTGTGATAATGTATTATTCGGGATAACGTGTTTCCCGTGATAATGTATTATTCGGGATAACGCGATCCCCGTGATAATGAATAATTTGGGATAATGAGTTCCCCGTGATAATGTATTATTCGGGATAACTTGTATCCCGTGATAATGTATTATTCGGGATAACGCATTTCCCGTGATAATGTATTATTCGGGATAACGAGTTCCCCGTGATAATGTATTATTCGGGATAACGTGCTTTCCGTGATAATGAATTATTCGGGATAACTTGTTTCCCGTGATAAAAGATTATTGGGAATAATGTGTTTCCCGTGATAAAATATTATATGGCATAACGTGTTTCCCGTCACAAAATATCATTCGGGATAACATGTATCCCGTGATAATGTATTATTCTGGATAACGTGTTTCCCATGATAATGAATTATTCAGGATAACGCGTTTCCCGTGATAATGTATATTCTGGATAACGCGTTCCCCGTGATAATGTATTATTCGGGATAACGGGTTATCCGTGATAATGAATTATTCGGGATAACGCGTTCCCCGTGATAATGAATAATTCGGGATAACGGGTTTTCCGTGATAATGTATTATTCGGAATAACGCGTTCCCCGTGATAATGTATTATTCGGGATAACGGGTTTTCCGTGATAATGAATAATTCGGGATAACGCGTTTCCCGTGATAATGTATTATTCGGGATAACTTGTTTCCCGTGATAATGTATAATTCGGGATAACGTGCTTTCCGTGATAATGTATTATTCGGGATAACGAGTTCCCCGTGATAATGTATTATTCGGGATAACGTGCTTTCCGTGATAATGAATTATTCGGGATAACTTGTTTCCCGTGATAAAAGATTATTGGGAATAATGTGTTTCCCGTGATAAAATATTATATGGCATAACGTGTTTCCCGTGACAAAATATCATTCGGAATAACTTGTATCCCGTGATAATGAATTATTCGGGATAACGCATTTCCCGTGATAATGTATATTCGGGATAACGCGTTCCCCGTGATAATGTATTATTCGGGATAACGGGTTATCCGTGATAATGAATTATTCGGGATAATTTGTTTCCCGTGATAATGTATTATTCGGGATAACGCGATCCCCGTGATAATGAATAATTCGGGATAACGGGTTTTCCGTAATAATGTATTATTCGGGATAATGAGTTCCCCGTGATAATGTATTATTCGGGATAACGTGCTTTCCGTGATAATGAATTATTCGGGATAACTTGTTTCCCGTGATAATGTATTATTCGGGATAACTTGTATCCCGTGATAATGTATTATTCGGGATAACGTGCTTTCCGTGATAATGAATTATTCGGGATAACTTGTTTCCCGTGATAATGTATTATTCGGGATAACGCGATCCCCGTGATAATGAATAATTTGGGATAATGAGTTCCCCGTGATAATGTATTATTCGGGATAACTTGTATCCCGTGATAATGTATTATTCGGGATAACGCATTTCCCGTGATAATGTATTAATCGGGATTACGCGTTTCCCGTGATAAAACATTATTCGGAATAACGTGTTCCTTGTGATAATGTATTATTCGGGATAACGTGTTTCCCGTGATAATGTATTATTCGGGATAACGCGATCCCCGTGATAATGAATAATTTGGGATAATGAGTTCCCCGTGATAATGTATTATTCGGGATAACTTGTATCCCGTGATAATGTATTATTCGGGATAACGCATTTCCCGTGATAATGTATTATTCGGGATAACGAGTTCCCCGTGATAATGTATTATTCGGGATAACGTGCTTTCCGTGATAATGAATTATTCGGGATAACTTGTTTCCCGTGATAAAAGATTATTGGGAATAATGTGTTTCCCGTGATAAAATATTATATGGCATAACGTGTTTCCCGTCACAAAATATCATTCGGGATAACATGTATCCCGTGATAATGTATTATTCTGGATAACGTGTTTCCCATGATAATGAATTATTCGGGATAACGCGTTTCCCGTGATAATGTATATTCTGGATAACGCGTTCCCCGTGATAATGTATTATTCGGGATAACGGGTTATCCGTGATAATGAATTATTCGGGATAACGCGTTCCCCGTGATAATGAATAATTCGGGATAACGGGTTTTCCGTGATAATGAATTATTCGGGATAACATGTTTCCCGTGATAATGAATTATTCGGGATAACGCGTTTCCCGTGATAATGTATTAATCGGGATAACGCGTTTCCCGTGATAATGTATTATTCGGGATAACGTGCTTTCCGTGATAATGAATTATTCGGGATAAGTTGTTTCCCGTTATAAAAGATTATTGGGAATAATGTGTTTCCCGTGATAAAATATTATATGGCATAACGTGTTTCCCGTAACAAAATATCATTCGGAATAACTTGTATCCCGTGATAATGAATTATTCGGGATAACGCGTTTCCCGTGATAATGTATATTCGGGATAACGCGTTTTCCGTGATAATGAATTATTCGGGATAACATGTTCCCCGTGATAATGTATTATTCGGGATAATGGGTTATCCGTGATAATGAATTATTCGGGATAACTTGTTTCCCGTGATAATGTATTATTCGGGATAACGCAATCCCCGTGATAATGAATAATTCGGGATAACGGGTTTTCCGTGATAATGTATTATTCGGGATAATGAGTTCCCCGTGATAATGTATTATTCGGGATAACGTGCTTTCCGTGATAATGAATTATTCGGGATAACTTGTTTCCCGTGATAATGTATTATTCGGGATAACGCGTTTCCCGTGATAATGTATATTCTGAATAACGCGTTCCCCGTGATAATGTATTATTCGGGATAACGGGTTATCCGTGATAATGTATTATTCGGGATAACGCGTTCCCCGTGATAATGAATAATTCGGGATAACGGGTTTTCCGTGATAATGAATTATTCGGGATAACATGTTTCCCGTGATAATGAATTATTCGGGATAACGCGTTTCCCGTGATAATGTATTAATCGGGATAATGCGTTTCCCGTGATAATGTATTATTCGGGATAACGTGCTTTCCGTGATAATGAATTATTCGGCATTACATTTTTCCCGTGATAATGTATTATTCGGGATAACTTGTATCCCGTGATAATGTATTATTCGGAATAACGCGTTCCCCGTGATAATGTATTATTCGGGATAACGGGTTTTCCGTGATAATGAATAATTCGGGATAACGCGTTTCCCGTGATAATGTATTATTCGGGATAACTTGTTTCCCGTGATAATGTATAATTCGGGATAACGTGCTTTCCGTGATAATGTATTATTCGGGATAACGAGTTCCCCGTGATAATGTATTATTCGGGATAACGTGCTTTCCGTGATAATGAATTATTCGGGATAACTTGTTTCCCGTGATAAAAGATTATTGGGAATAATGTGTTTCCCGTGATAAAATATTATATGGCATAACGTGTTTCCCGTGACAAAATATCATTCGGAATAACTTGTATCCCGTGATAATGAATTATTCGGGATAACGCATTTCCCGTGATAATGTATATTCGGGATAACGCGTTCCCCGTGATAATGTATTATTCGGGATAACGGGTTATCCGTGATAATGAATTATTCGGGATAATTTGTTTCCCGTGATAATGTATTATTCGGGATAACGCGATCCCCGTGATAATGAATAATTCGGGATAACGGGTTTTCCGTAATAATGTATTATTCGGGATAATGAGTTCCCCGTGATAATGTATTATTCGGGATAACGTGCTTTCCGTGATAATGAATTATTCGGGATAACTTGTTTCCCGTGATAATGTATTATTCGGGATAACTTGTATCCCGTGATAATGTATTATTCGGGATAACGTGCTTTCCGTGATAATGAATTATTCGGGATAACTTGTTTCCCGTGATAATGTATTATTCGGGATAACGCGATCCCCGTGATAATGAATAATTTGGGATAATGAGTTCCCCGTGATAATGTATTATTCGGGATAACTTGTATCCCGTGATAATGTATTATTCGGGATAACGCATTTCCCGTGATAATGTATTAATCGGGATTACGCGTTTCCCGTGATAAAACATTATTCGGAATAACGTGTTCCTTGTGATAATGTATTATTCGGGATAACGTGTTTCCCGTGATAATGTATTATTCGGGATAACGCGATCCCCGTGATAATGAATAATTTGGGATAATGAGTTCCCCGTGATAATGTATTATTCGGGATAACTTGTATCCCGTGATAATGTATTATTCGGGATAACGCATTTCCCGTGATAATGTATTATTCGGGATAACGAGTTCCCCGTGATAATGTATTATTCGGGATAACGTGCTTTCCGTGATAATGAATTATTCGGGATAACTTGTTTCCCGTGATAAAAGATTATTGGGAATAATGTGTTTCCCGTGATAAAATATTATATGGCATAACGTGTTTCCCGTCACAAAATATCATTCGGGATAACATGTATCCCGTGATAATGTATTATTCTGGATAACGTGTTTCCCATGATAATGAATTATTCGGGATAACGCGTTTCCCGTGATAATGTATATTCTGGATAACGCGTTCCCCGTGATAATGTATTATTCGGGATAACGGGTTATCCGTGATAATGAATTATTCGGGATAACGCGTTCCCCGTGATAATGAATAATTCGGGATAACGGGTTTTCCGTGATAATGAATTATTCGGGATAACATGTTTCCCGTGATAATGAATTATTCGGGATAACGCGTTTCCCGTGATAATGTATTAATCGGGATAACGCGTTTCCCGTGATAATGTATTATTCGGGATAACGTGCTTTCCGTGATAATGAATTATTCGGCATTACATTTTTCCCGTGATAATGTATTATTCGGGATAACTTGTTTCCCGTGATAATGTATTATTCGGGATAACGTGCTTTCCGTGATAATGTATTATTCGGGATAACGAGTTCCCCGTGATAATGTATTATTCGGGATAACGTGCTTTCCGTGATAATGAATTATTCGGGATAACTTGTTTCCCGTGATAAAAGATTATTGGGAATAATGTGTTTCACGTGATAAAATATTATATGGCATAACGTGTTTCCCGTCACAAAATATCATTCGGGATAGCATGTATCCCGTGATAATGTATTATTCGGGATAACGTGTTTCCCATGATAATGAATTATTCGGGATAACGCGTTTCCCGTGATAATGTATTAATCGGGATAACGCGTTTCCCGTGATAATGTATTATTCGGGATAACGTGCTTTCCGTGATAATGAATTATTCGGCATTACATTTTTCCCGTGATAATGTATTATTCGGGATAACGGGTTTTCCGTGATAATGAATAATTCGGGATAACGCGTTTCCCGTGATAATGTATTATTCGGGATAACTTGTTTCCCATGATAATGTATAATTCGGGATTACTTGTTTCCCGTGATAAAAGATTATTGGGAATAATGTGTTTCCCGTGATAAAATATTATATGGCATAACGTGTTTCCCGTAACAAAATATCATTCGGAATAACTTGTATCCCGTGATAATGAATTATTCGGGATAACGCGATTCCCGTGATAATGTATATTCGGGATAACGCGTTCCCCGTGATAATGAATAATTCGGGATAACGGGTTTTCCGTGATAATGTATTATTCGGGATAACGGGTTATCCGTGATAATGAATTATTCGGGATAATTTGTTTCCCGTGATAATGTATTATTCGGGATAACGCGATCCCCGTGATAATGAATAATTCGGGATAACGGGTTTTCCGTAATAATGTATTATTCGGGATAATGAGTTCCCCGTGATAATGTATTATTCGGGATAACGTGCTTTCCGTGATAATGAATTATTCGGGATAACTTGTTTCCCGTGATAATGTATTATTCGGGATAACGCGATCCCCGTGATAATGAATAATTTGGGATAATGAGTTCCCCGTGATAATGTATTATTCGGGATAACTTGTATCCCGTGATAATGTATTATTCGGGATAACGCATTTCCCGTGATAATGTATTAATCGGGATTACGCGTTTCCCGTGATAATGTATTATTCGGGATAACGGGTTTTCCGTGATAATGTTAATTCGGGATAACGCGTTCCCCGTGATAAAACATTATTCGGAATAACGTGTTCCTTGTGATAATGTATTATTCGGGATAACGTGTTTCCCGTGATAATGTATAATTGGGGATAACGCGTTCCCCGTGATAATGTATTATTCGGGATAACGCGTTTCCCGTGATAATGTATATTCAGGATAACGCGTTCCCCGTGATAATGTATTATTCGGGATAATGGGTTATCCGTGATAATGAATTATTCGGGATAACTTGTTTCCCGTGATAATGTATTATTCGGGATAACGCAATCCCCGTGATAATGAATAATTCGGGATAACGGGTTTTCCGTGATAATGTATTATTCGGGATAATGAGTTCCCCGTGATAATGTATTATTCGGGATAACTTGTTTCCCGTGATAATGTATTATTCGGGATAACGCGTTTCCCGTGATAATGTATATTCTGGATAACGCGTTCCCCGTGATAATGTATTATTCGGGATAACGGGTTATCCGTGATAATGAATTATTCGGGATAACGCGTTCCCCGTGATAATGAATAATTCGGGATAACGGGTTTTCCGTGATAATGAATTATTCGGGATAACATGTTTCCCGTGATAATGAATTATTCGGGATAACGCGTTTCCCGTGATAATGTATTAATCGGGATAACGCGTTTCCCGTGATAATGTATTATTCGGGATAACGTGCTTTCCGTGATAATGAATTATTCGGCATTACATTTTTCCCGTGATAATGTATTATTCGGGATAACTTGTATCCCGTGATAATGTATTATTCGGAATAACGCGTTCCCCGTGATAATGTATTATTCGGGATAACTTGTTTCCCATGATAATGTATAATTCGGGATTACTTGTTTCCCGTGATAAAAGATTATTGGGAATAATGTGTTTCCCGTGATAAAATATTATATGGCATAACGTGTTTCCCGTAACAAAATATCATTCGGAATAACTTGTATCCCGTGATAATGAATTATTCGGGATAACGCGATTCCCGTGATAATGTATATTCGGGATAACGCGTTCCCCGTGATAATGAATAATTCGGGATAACGGGTTTTCCGTGATAATGTATTATTCGGGATAACGGGTTATCCGTGATAATGAATTATTCGGGATAATTTGTTTCCCGTGATAATGTATTATTCGGGATAACGCGATCCCCGTGATAATGAATAATTCGGGATAACGGGTTTTCCGTAATAATGTATTATTCGGGATAATGAGTTCCCCGTGATAATGTATTATTCGGGATAACGTGCTTTCCGTGATAATGAATTATTCGGGATAACTTGTTTCCCGTGATAATGTATTATTCGGGATAACGCGATCCCCGTGATAATGAATAATTTGGGATAATGAGTTCCCCGTGATAATGTATTATTCGGGATAACTTGTATCCCGTGATAATGTATTATTCGGGATAACGCATTTCCCGTGATAATGTATTAATCGGGATTACGCGTTTCCCGTGATAATGTATTATTCGGGATAACGGGTTTTCCGTGATAATGTTAATTCGGGATAACGCGTTCCCCGTGATAAAACATTATTCGGAATAACGTGTTCCTTGTGATAATGTATTATTCGGGATAACGTGTTTCCCGTGATAATGTATAATTGGGGATAACGCGTTCCCCGTGATAATGTATTATTCGGGATAACGCGTTTCCCGTGATAATGTATATTCAGGATAACGCGTTCCCCGTGATAATGTATTATTCGGGATAATGGGTTATCCGTGATAATGAATTATTCGGGATAACTTGTTTCCCGTGATAATGTATTATTCGGGATAACGCAATCCCCGTGATAATGAATAATTCGGGATAACGGGTTTTCCGTGATAATGTATTATTCGGGATAATGAGTTCCCCGTGATAATGTATTATTCGGGATAACTTGTTTCCCGTGATAATGTATTATTCGGGATAACGCGTTTCCCGTGATAATGTATATTCTGGATAACGCGTTCCCCGTGATAATGTATTATTCGGGATAACGGGTTATCCGTGATAATGAATTATTCGGGATAACGCGTTCCCCGTGATAATGAATAATTCGGGATAACGGGTTTTCCGTGATATTGAATTATTCGGGATAACATGTTTCCCGTGATAATGAATTATTCGGGATAACGCGTTTCCCGTGATAATGTATTAATCGGGATAACGCGTTTCCCGTGATAATGTATTATTCGGGATAACGTGCTTTCCGTGATAATGAATTATTCGGCATTACATTTTTCCCGTGATAATGTATTATTCGGGATAACTTGTATCCCGTGATAATGTATTATTCGGAATAACGCGTTCCCCGTGATAATGTATTATTCGGGATAACGGGTTTTCCGTGATAATGAATAATTCGGGATAACGCGTTTCCCGTGATAATGTATTATTCGGGATAACTTGTTTCCCGTGATAATGTATAATTCGGGATAACGTGCTTTCCGTGATAATGTATTATTCGGGATAACGAGTTCCCCGTGATAATGTATTATTCGGGATAACGTGCTTTCCGTGATAATGAATTATTCGGGATAACTTGTTTCCCGTGATAAAAGATTATTGGGAATAATGTGTTTCCCGTGATAAAATATTATATGGCATAACGTGTTTCCCGTGACAAAATATCATTCGGAATAACTTGTTTCCCGTGATAATGTATTATTCGGGATAACGCGATCCCCGTGATAATGAATAATTCGGGATAATGAGTTTCCCGTGATAATGTATTATTCGGGATAACTTGTATCCCGTGATAATGTATTATTCGGGATAACGTGCTTTCCGTGATAATGTATATTCTGGAAAACGCGTTCCCCGTGATAATGTATTATTCGGGATAACGGGTTATCCGTGATAATGAATTATTCGGGATAACGCGTTCCCCGTGATAATGAATAATTCGGGATAACGGGTTTTCCGTGATAATGAATTATTCGGGATAACATGTTTCCCGTGATAATGAATTATTCGGGATAACGCGTTTCCCGTGATAATGTATTAATCGGGATAATGCGTTTCCCGTGATAATGTATTATTCGGGATAACGTGCTTTCCGTGATAATGAATTATTCGGCATTACATTTTTCCCGTGATAATGTATTATTCGGGATAACTTGTATCCCGTGATAATGTATTATTCGGAATAACGCGTTCCCCGTGATAATGTATTATTCGGGATAACGGGTTTTCCGTGATAATGAATAATTCGGGATAACGCGTTTCCCGTGATAATGTATTATTCGGGATAACTTGTTTCCCGTGATAATGTATAATTCGGGATAACGTGCTTTCCGTGATAATGTATTATTCGGGATATCGAGTTCCCCGTGATAATGTATTATTCGGGATAACGTGCTTTCCGTGATAATGAATTATTCGGGATAACTTGTTTCCCGTGATAAAAGATTATTGGGAATAATGTGTTTCCCGTGATAAAATATTATATGGCATAACGTGTTTCCCGTGACAAAATATCATTCGGAATAACTTGTATCCCGTGATAATGAATTATTCGGGATAACGCATTTCCCGTGATAATGTATATTCGGGATAACGCGTTCCCCGTGATAATGTATTATTCGGGATAACGGGTTATCCGTGATAATGAATTATTCGGGATAATTTGTTTCCCGTGATAATGTATTATTCGGGATAACGCGATCCCCGTGATAATGAATAATTCGGGATAACGGGTTTTCCGTAATAATGTATTATTCGGGATAATGAGTTCCCCGTGATAATGTATTATTCGGGATAACGTGCTTTCCGTGATAATGAATTATTCAGGATAACTTGTTTCCCGTGATAATGTATTATTCGGGATAACTTGTATCCCGTGATAATGTATTATTCGGGATAACTTGTATCCCGTGATAATGTATTATTCGGAATAACGCGTTCCCCGTGATAATGTATTATTCGGGATAACGGGTTTTCCGTGATAATGAATAATTCGGGATAACGCGTTTCCCGTGATAATGTATTATTCGGGATAACTTGTTTCCCGTGATAATGTATAATTCGGGATAACGTGCTTTCCGTGATAATGTATTATTCGGGATAACGAGTTCCCCGTGATAATGTATTATTCGGGATAACGTGCTTTCCGTGATAATGAATTATTCGGGATAACTTGTTTCCCGTGATAAAAGATTATTGGGAATAATGTGTTTCCCGTGATAAAATATTATATGGCATAACGTGTTTCCCGTGACAAAATATCATTCGGAATAACTTGTATCCCGTGATAATGAATTATTCGGGATAACGCGTTTCCCGTGATAATGTATTATTCGGGATAACTTGTTTCCCGTGATAATGTATAATTCGGGATAACGTGCTTTCCGTGATAATGTATTATTCGGGATAACGAGTTCCCCGTGATAATGTATATTCGGGATAACGCGTTCCCCGTGATAATGTATTATTCGGGATAACGGGTTATCCGTGATAATGAATTATTCGGGATAATTTGTTTCCCGTGATAATGTATTATTCGGGATAACGCGATCCCCGTGATAATGAATAATTCGGGATAACGGGTTTTCCGTAATAATGTATTATTCGGGATAATGAGTTCCCCGTGATAATGTATTATTCGGGATAACGTGCTTTCCGTGATAATGAATTATTTGGGATAACTTGTTTCCCGTGATAATGTATTATTCGGGATAACTTGTATCCCGTGATAATGTATTATTCGGGATAACGTGCTTTCCGTGATAATGAATTATTCGGGATAACTTGTTTCCCGTGATAATGTATTATTCGGGATAACGCGATCCCCGTGATAATGAATAATTTGGGATAATGAGTTCCCCGTGATAATGTATTATTCGGGATAACTTGTATCCCGTGATAATGTATTATTCGGGATAACGCATTTCCCGTGATAATGTATTAATCGGGATTACGCGTTTCCCGTGATAAAACATTATTCGGAATAACGTGTTCCTTGTGATAATGTATTATTCGGGATAACGTGTTTCCCGTGATAATGTATTATTCGGGATAACGCGATCCCCGTGATAATGAATAATTTGGGATAATGAGTTCCCCGTGATAATGTATTATTCGGGATAACTTGTATCCCGTGATAATGTATTATTCGGGATAACGCATTTCCCGTGATAATGTATTATTCGGGATAACGAGTTCCCCGTGATAATGTATTATTCGGGATAACGTGCTTTCCGTGATAATGAATTATTCGGGATAACTTGTTTCCCGTGATAAAAGATTATTGGGAATAATGTGTTTCCCGTGATAAAATATTATATGGCATAACGTGTTTCCCGTCACAAAATATCATTCGGGATAACATGTATCCCGTGATAATGTATTATTCTGGATAACGTGTTTCCCATGATAATGAATTATTCGGGATAACGCGTTTCCCGTGATAATGTATATTCTGGATAACGCGTTCCCCGTGATAATGTATTATTCGGGATAACGGGTTATCCGTGATAATGAATTATTCGGGATAACGCGTTCCCCGTGATAATGAATAATTCGGGATAACGGGTTTTCCGTGATAATGAATTATTCGGGATAACATGTTTCCCGTGATAATGAATTATTCGGGATAACGCGTTTCCCGTGATAATGTATTAATCGGGATAACGCGTTTCCCGTGATAATGTATTATTCGGGATAACGTGCTTTCCGTGATAATGAATTATTCGGCATTACATTTTTCCCGTGATAATGTATTATTCGGGATAACTTGTTTCCCGTGATAATGTATTATTCGGGATAACGTGCTTTCCGTGATAATGTATTATTCGGGATAACGAGTTCCCCGTGATAATGTATTATTCGGGATAACGTGCTTTCCGTGATAATGAATTATTCGGGATAACTTGTTTCCCGTGATAAAAGATTATTGGGAATAATGTGTTTCACGTGATAAAATATTATATGGCATAACGTGTTTCCCGTCACAAAATATCATTCGGGATAGCATGTATCCCGTGATAATGTATTATTCGGGATAACGTGTTTCCCATGATAATGAATTATTCGGGATAACGCGTTTCCCGTGATAATGTATATTCTGGATAACGCGTTCCCCGTGATAATGAATTATTCGGGATAACAAGTTTCCCGTGATAATGAATTATTCGGGATAACGCGTTTCCCGTGATAATGTATTAATCGGGATAACGCGTTTCCCGTGATAATGTATTATTCGGGATAACGTGCTTTCCGTGATAATGAATTATTCGGCATTACATTTTTCCCGTGATAATGTATTATTCGGGATAACGGGTTTTCCGTGATAATGAATAATTCGGGATAACGCGTTTCCCGTGATAATGTATTATTCGGGATAACTTGTTTCCCATGATAATGTATAATTCGGGATTACTTGTTTCCCGTGATAAAAGATTATTGGGAATAATGTGTTTCCCGTGATAAAATATTATATGGCATAACGTGTTTCCCGTAACAAAATATCATTCGGAATAACTTGTATCCCGTGATAATGAATTATTCGGGATAACGCGATTCCCGTGATAATGTATATTCGGGATAACGCGTTCCCCGTGATAATGAATAATTCGGGATAACGGGTTTTCCGTGATAATGTATTATTCGGGATAACGGGTTATCCGTGATAATGAATTATTCGGGATAATTTGTTTCCCGTGATAATGTATTATTCGGGATAACGCGATCCCCGTGATAATGAATAATTCGGGATAACGGGTTTTCCGTAATAATGTATTATTCGGGATAATGAGTTCCCCGTGATAATGTATTATTCGGGATAACGTGCTTTCCGTGATAATGAATTATTCGGGATAACTTGTTTCCCGTGATAATGTATTATTCGGGATAACGCGATCCCCGTGATAATGAATAATTTGGGATAATGAGTTCCCCGTGATAATGTATTATTCGGGATAACTTGTATCCCGTGATAATGTATTATTCGGGATAACGCATTTCCCGTGATAATGTATTAATCGGGATTACGCGTTTCCCGTGATAATGTATTATTCGGGATAACGGGTTTTCCGTGATAATGTTAATTCGGGATAACGCGTTCCCCGTGATAAAACATTATTCGGAATAACGTGTTCCTTGTGATAATGTATTATTCGGGATAACGTGTTTCCCGTGATAATGTATAATTGGGGATAACGCGTTCCCCGTGATAATGTATTATTCGGGATAACGCGTTTCCCGTGATAATGTATATTCAGGATAACGCGTTCCCCGTGATAATGTATTATTCGGGATAATGGGTTATCCGTGATAATGAATTATTCGGGATAACTTGTTTCCCGTGATAATGAATAATTCGGGATAACGGGTTTTCCGTGATAATGTATTATTCGGGATAATGAGTTCCCCGTGATAATGTATTATTCGGGATAACTTGTTTCCCGTGATAATGTATTATTCGGGATAACGCGTTTCCCGTGATAATGTATATTCTGGATAACGCGTTCCCCGTGATAATGTATTATTCGGGATAACGGGTTATCCGTGATAATGAATTATTCGGGATAACGCGTTCCCCGTGATAATGAATAATTCGGGATAACGGGTTTTCCGTGATAATGAATTATTCGGGATAACATGTTTCCCGTGATAATGAATTATTCGGGATAACGCGTTTCCCGTGATAATGTATTAATCGGGATAACGCGTTTCCCGTGATAATGTATTATTCGGGATAACGTGCTTTCCGTGATAATGAATTATTCGGCATTACATTTTTCCCGTGATAATGTATTATTCGGGATAACTTGTATCCCGTGATAATGTATTATTCGGAATAACGCGTTCCCCGTGATAATGTATTATTCGGGATAACTTGTTTCCCATGATAATGTATAATTCGGGATTACTTGTTTCCCGTGATAAAAGATTATTGGGAATAATGTGTTTCCCGTGATAAAATATTATATGGCATAACGTGTTTCCCGTAACAAAATATCATTCGGAATAACTTGTATCCCGTGATAATGAATTATTCGGGATAACGCGATTCCCGTGATAATGTATATTCGGGATAACGCGTTCCCCGTGATAATGAATAATTCGGGATAACGGGTTTTCCGTGATAATGTATTATTCGGGATAACGGGTTATCCGTGATAATGAATTATTCGGGATAATTTGTTTCCCGTGATAATGTATTATTCGGGATAACGCGATCCCCGTGATAATGAATAATTCGGGATAACGGGTTTTCCGTAATAATGTATTATTCGGGATAATGAGTTCCCCGTGATAATGTATTATTCGGGATAACGTGCTTTCCGTGATAATGAATTATTCGGGATAACTTGTTTCCCGTGATAATGTATTATTCGGGATAACGCGATCCCCGTGATAATGAATAATTTGGGATAATGAGTTCCCCGTGATAATGTATTATTCGGGATAACTTGTATCCCGTGATAATGTATTATTCGGGATAACGCATTTCCCGTGATAATGTATTAATCGGGATTACGCGTTTCCCGTGATAATGTATTATTCGGGATAACGGGTTTTCCGTGATAATGTTAATTCGGGATAACGCGTTCCCCGTGATAAAACATTATTCGGAATAACGTGTTCCTTGTGATAATGTATTATTCGGGATAACGTGTTTCCCGTGATAATGTATAATTGGGGATAACGCGTTCCCCGTGATAATGTATTATTCGGGATAATGGGTTATCCGTGATAATGAATTATTCGGGATAACTTGTTTCCCGTGATAATGTATTATTCGGGATAACGCAATCCCCGTGATAATGAATAATTCGGGATAACGGGTTTTCCGTGATAATGTATTATTCGGGATAATGAGTTCCCCGTGATAATGTATTATTCGGGATAACTTGTTTCCCGTGATAATGTATTATTCGGGATAACGCGTTTCCCGTGATAATGTATATTCTGGATAACGCGTTCCCCGTGATAATGTATTATTCGGGATAACGGGTTATCCGTGATAATGAATTATTCGGGATAACGCGTTCCCCGTGATAATGAATAATTCGGGATAACGGGTTTTCCGTGATATTGAATTATTCGGGATAACATGTTTCCCGTGATAATGAATTATTCGGGATAACGCGTTTCCCGTGATAATGTATTAATCGGGATAACGCGTTTCCCGTGATAATGTATTATTCGGGATAACGTGCTTTCCGTGATAATGAATTATTCGGCATTACATTTTTCCCGTGATAATGTATTATTCGGGATAACTTGTATCCCGTGATAATGTATTATTCGGAATAACGCGTTCCCCGTGATAATGTATTATTCGGGATAACGGGTTTTCCGTGATAATGAATAATTCGGGATAACGCGTTTCCCGTGATAATGTATTATTCGGGATAACTTGTTTCCCGTGATAATGTATAATTCGGGATAACGTGCTTTCCGTGATAATGTATTATTCGGGATAACGAGTTCCCCGTGATAATGTATTATTCGGGATAACGTGCTTTCCGTGATAATGAATTATTCGGGATAACTTGTTTCCCGTGATAAAAGATTATTGGGAATAATGTGTTTCCCGTGATAAAATATTATATGGCATAACGTGTTTCCCGTGACAAAATATCATTCGGAATAACTTGTTTCCCGTGATAATGTATTATTCGGGATAACGCGATCCCCGTGATAATGAATAATTCGGGATAATGAGTTTCCCGTGATAATGTATTATTCGGGATAACTTGTATCCCGTGATAATGTATTATTCGGGATAACGTGCTTTCCGTGATAATGTATATTCTGGAAAACGCGTTCCCCGTGATAATGTATTATTCGGGATAACGGGTTATCCGTGATAATGAATTATTCGGGATAACGCGTTCCCCGTGATAATGAATAATTCGGGATAACGGGTTTTCCGTGATAATGAATTATTCGGGATAACATGTTTCCCGTGATAATGAATTATTCGGGATAACGCGTTTCCCGTGATAATGTATTAATCGGGATAATGCGTTTCCCGTGATAATGTATTATTCGGGATAACGTGCTTTCCGTGATAATGAATTATTCGGCATTACATTTTTCCCGTGATAATGTATTATTCGGGATAACTTGTATCCCGTGATAATGTATTATTCGGAATAACGCGTTCCCCGTGATAATGTATTATTCGGGATAACGGGTTTTCCGTGATAATGAATAATTCGGGATAACGCGTTTCCCGTGATAATGTATTATTCGGGATAACTTGTTTCCCGTGATAATGTATAATTCGGGATAACGTGCTTTCCGTGATAATGTATTATTCGGGATATCGAGTTCCCCGTGATAATGTATTATTCGGGATAACGTGCTTTCCGTGATAATGAATTATTCGGGATAACTTGTTTCCCGTGATAAAAGATTATTGGGAATAATGTGTTTCCCGTGATAAAATATTATATGGCATAACGTGTTTCCCGTGACAAAATATCATTCGGAATAACTTGTATCCCGTGATAATGAATTATTCGGGATAACGCATTTCCCGTGATAATGTATATTCGGGATAACGCGTTCCCCGTGATAATGTATTATTCGGGATAACGGGTTATCCGTGATAATGAATTATTCGGGATAATTTGTTTCCCGTGATAATGTATTATTCGGGATAACGCGATCCCCGTGATAATGAATAATTCGGGATAACGGGTTTTCCGTAATAATGTATTATTCGGGATAATGAGTTCCCCGTGATAATGTATTATTCGGGATAACGTGCTTTCCGTGATAATGAATTATTCAGGATAACTTGTTTCCCGTGATAATGTATTATTCGGGATAACTTGTATCCCGTGATAATGTATTATTCGGGATAACGTGCTTTCCGTGATAATGAATTATTCGGGATAACTTGTTTCCCGTGATAATGTATTATTCGGGATAACGCGATCCCCGTGATAATGAATAATTTGGGATAATGAGTTCCCCGTGATAATGTATCATTCGGCATAACTTGTATCCCGTGATAATGTATTATTCGGGATAACGCATTTCCCGTGATAATGTATTAATCGGGATTACGCGTTTCCCGTGATAAAACATTATTCGGAATAACGTGTTCCTTGTGATAATGTATTATTCGGGATAACGTGTTTCCCGTGATAATGTATTATTCGGGATAACGCGATCCCCGTGATAATGAATAATTTGGGATAATGAGTTCCCCGTGATAATGTATTATTCGGGATAACTTGTATCCCGTGATAATGTATTATTCGGGATAACGCATTTCCCGTGATAATGTATTATTCGGGATAACGAGTTCCCCGTGATAATGTATTATTCGGGATAACGTGCTTTCCGTGATAATGAATTATTCGGGATAACTTGTTTCCCGTGATAAAAGATTATTGGGAATAATGTGTTTCCCGTGATAAAATATTATATGGCATAACGTGTTTCCCGTCACAAAATATCATTCGGGATAACATGTATCCCGTGATAATGTATTATTCTGGACAACGTGTTTCCCATGATAATGAATTATTCGGGATAACGCGTTTCCCGTGATAATGTATATTCTGGATAACGCGTTCCCCGTGATAATGTATTATTCGGGATAACGGGTTATCCGTGATAATGAATTATTCGGGATAACGCGTTCCCCGTGATAATGAATAATTCGGGATAACGGGTTTTCCGTGCTAATGAATTATTCGGGATAACATGTTTCCCGTGATAATGAATTATTCGGGATAACGCGTTTCCCGTGATAATGTATTAATCGGGATAACGCGTTTCCCGTGATAATGTATTATTCGGGATAACGTGCTTTCCGTGATAATGAATTATTCGGCATTACATTTTTCCCGTGATAATGTATTATTCGGGATAACTTGTTTCCCGTGATAATGTATTATTCGGGATAACGTGCTTTCCGTGATAATGTATTATTCGGGATAACGAGTTCCCCGTGATAATGTATTATTCGGGATAACGTGCTTTCCGTGATAATGAATTATTCGGGATAACTTGTTTCCCGTGATAAAAGATTATTGGGAATAATGTGTTTCACGTGATAAAATATTATATGGCATAACGTGTTTCCCGTCACAAAATATCATTCGGGATAGCATGTATCCCGTGATAATGTATTATTCGGGATAACGTGTTTCCCATGATAATGAATTATTCGGGATAACGCGTTTCCCGTGATAATGTATATTCTGGATAACGCGTTCCCCGTGATAATGAATTATTCGGGATAACAAGTTTCCGTGATAATGAATTATTCGGGATAACGCGTTTCCCGTGATAATGTATTAATCGGGATAACGCGTTTCCCGTGATAATGTATTATTCGGGATAACGTGCTTTCCGTGATAATGAATTATTCGGCATTACATTATTCCCGTGATAATGTATTATTCGGGATAACGGGTTTTCCGTGATAATGAATAATTCGGGATAACGCGTTTCCCGTGATAATGTATTAATCGGGATAACTTGTTTCCCATGATAATGTATAATTCGGGATTACTTGTTTCCCGTGATAAAAGATTATTGGGAATAATGTGTTTCCCGTGATAAAATATTATATGGCATAACGTGTTTCCCGTAACAAAATATCATTCGGAATAACTTGTATCCCGTGATAATGAATTATTCGGGATAACGCGATTCCCGTGATAATGTATATTCGGGATAACGCGTTCCCCGTGATAATGAATAATTCGGGATAACGGGTTTTCCGTGATAATGTATTATTCGGGATAATTTGTTTCCCGTGATAATGTATTATTCGGGATAACGCGATCCCCGTGATAATGAATAATTCGGGATAACGGGTTTTCCGTAATAATGTATTATTCGGGATAATGAGTTCCCCGTGATAATGTATTATTCGGGATAACGTGCTTTCCGTGATAATGAATTATTCGGGATAACTTGTTTCCCGTGATAATGTATTATTCGGGATAACGCGATCCCCGTGATAATGAATAATTCGGGATAATGAGTTCCCCGTGATAATGAATTATTCGGGGTAACTTGTTTCCCGTGATAATGTATTATTCGGGATAACGCGATCCCCGTGATAATGAATAATTTGGGATAATGAGTTCCCCGTGATAATGTATTATTCGGGATAACTTGTATCCCGTGATAATGTATTATTCGGGATAACGCATTTCCCGTGATAATGTATTAATCGGGATTACGCGTTTCCCGTGATAATGTATTATTCGGGATAACGGGTTTTCCGTGATAATGTTAATTCGGGATAACGCGTTCCCCGTGATAAAACATTATTCGGAATAACGTGTTCCTTGTGATAATGTATTATTCGGGATAACGTGTTTCCCGTGATAATGTATAATTGGGGATAACGCGTTCCCCGTGATAATGTATTATTCGGGATAACGCGTTTCCCGTGATAATGTATATTCAGGATAACGCGTTCCCCGTGATAATGTATTATTCGGGATAATGGGTTATCCGTGATAATGAATTATTCGGGATAACTTGTTTCCCGTGATAATGTATTATTCGGGATAACGCAATCCCCGTGATAATGAATAATTCGGGATAACGGGTTTTCCGTGATAATGTATTATTCGGGATAACGAGTTCCCCGTGATAATGTATTATTCGGGATAACTTGTTTCCCGTGATAATGTATTATTCGGGATAACGCGTTTCCCGTGATAATGTATATTCTGGATAACGCGTTCCCCGTGATAATGTATTATTCGGGATAACGGGTTATCCGTGATAATGAATTATTCGGGATAACGCGTTCCCCGTGATAATGAATAATTCGGGATAACGGGTTTTCCGTGATAATGAATTATTCGGGATA
This sequence comes from Schizaphis graminum, assembly GCA_020882235.1. Lineage (NCBI taxonomy): Eukaryota > Metazoa > Arthropoda > Insecta > Hemiptera > Aphididae > Schizaphis > Schizaphis graminum. Next base: position 217,444 of record JAJFBB010000013.1, on the reverse strand, counting down.
ACATGTTTCCCGTGATAATGAATTATTCGGGATAACGCGTTTCCCGTGATAATGTATTAATCGGGATAACGCGTTTCCCGTGATAATGTATTATTCGGGATAACGTGCTTTCCGTGATAATGAATTATTCGGCATTACATTTTTCCCGTGATAATGTATTATTCGGGATAACTTGTATCCCGTGATAATGTATTATTCGGAATAACGCGTTCCCCGTGATAATGTATTATTCGGGATAACGGGTTTTCCGTGATAATGAATAATTCGGGATAACGCGTTTCCCGTGATAATGTATTATTCGGGATAACTTGTTTCCCGTGATAATGTATAATTCGGGATAACGTGCTTTCCGTGATAATGTATTATTCGGGATAACGAGTTCCCCGTGATAATGTATTATTCGGGATAACGTGCTTTCCGTGATAATGAATTATTCGGGATAACTTGTTTCCCGTGATAAAAGATTATTGGGAAAAATGTGTTTCCCGTGATAAAATATTATATGGCATAACGTGTTTCCCGTGACAAAATATCATTCGGAATAACTTGTTTCCCGTGATAATGTATTATTCGGGATAACGCGATCCCCGTGATAATGAATAATTCGGGATAATGAGTTTCCCGTGATAATGTATTATTCGGGATAACTTGTATCCCGTGATAATGTATTATTCGGGATAACGTGCTTTCCGTGATAATGAATTATTCGGGATAACTTGTTTCCCGTGATAATGTATTATTCGGGATAACGCGTTTCCCGTGATAATGTATATTCGGGATAACGCGTTCCCCGTGATAATGTATTATTCGGGATAACGGGTTATCCATGATAATGAATTATTCGGGATAATTTGTTTCCCGTGATAATGTATTATTCGGGATAACGCGATCCCCGTGATAATGAATAATTCGGGATAACGGGTTTTCCGTAATAATGTATTATTCGGGATAATGAGTTCCCCGTGATAATGTATTATTCGGGATAACGTGCTTTCCGTGATAATGAATTATTCGGGGTAACTTGTTTCCCGTGATAATGTATTATTCGAGATAACGCGATCCCCGTGATAATGAATAATTCGGGATAATGAGTTTCCCGTGATAATGTATTATTCGGGATAACTTGTATCCCGTGATAATGTATTATTCGGGATAACGTGCTTTCCGTGATAATGAATTATTCGGGATAACTTGTTTCCTGTGATAATGTATTATTCGGGATTACGCGATCCCCGTGATAATGAATAATTTGGGATAATGAGTTCCCCGTGATAATGTATTATTCGGGATAACTTGTATCCCGTGATAATGTATTATTCGGGATAACGCATTTCCCGTGATAATGTATTATTCGGGATTACGCGTTTCCCGTGATAATGTATTATTCGGGATAACGGGTTTTCCGTGATAATGTTAATTCGGGATAACGCGTTCCCCGTGATAATGAATTATTCGGGATAACGCGTTCCCCGTGATAATGAATAATTCGGGATAACGGGTTTTCCGTGATAATGAATTATTCGGGATAACATGTTTCCCGTGATAATGAATTATTCGGGATAACGCGTTTCCCGTGATAATGTATTAATCGGGATAACGCGTTTCCCGTGATAATGTATTATTCGGGATAACGTGCTTTCCGTGATAATGAATTATTCGGCATTACATTTTTCCCGTGATAATGTATTATTCGGGATAACTTGTATCCCGTGATAATGTATTATTCGGAATAACGCGTTCCCCGTGATAATGTATTATTCGGGATAACGGGTTTTCCGTGATAATGAATAATTCGGGATAACGCGTTTCCCGTGATAATGTATTATTCGGGATAACTTGTTTCCCGTGATAATGTATAATTCGGGATAACGTGCTTTCCGTGATAATGTATTATTCGGGATAACGCGATCCCCGTGATAATGAATAATTCGGGATAACGGGTTTTCCGAAATAATGTATTATTCGGGATAATGAGTTCCCCGTGATAATGTATTATTCGGGATAACGTGCTTTCCGTGATAATGAATTATTCGGGATAACGCGTTCCCCGTGATAATGAATAATTCGGGATAACGGGTTTTCCGTGATAATGAATTATTCGGGATAACATGTTTCCCGTGATAATGAATTATTCGGGATAACGCGTTTCCCGTGATAATGTATTAATCGGGATAACGCGTTTCCCGTGATAATGTATTATTCGGGATAACGTGCTTTCCGTGATAATGAATTATTCGGCATTACATTTTTCCCGTGATAATGTATTATTCGGGATAACTTGTATCCCGTGATAATGTATTATTCGGAATAACGCGTTCCCCGTGATAATGTATTATTCGGGATAACGGGTTTTCCGTGATAATGAATAATTCGGGGTAACTTGTTTCCCGTGATAATGTATTATTCGGGATAACGCGATCCCCGTGATAATGAATAATTTGGGATAATGAGTTCCCCGTGATAATGTATTATTCGGGATAACTTGTATCCCGTGATAATGTATTATTCGGGATAACGCATTTCCCGTGATAATGTATTAATCGGGATTACGCGTTTCCCGTGATAATGTATTATTCGGGATAACGGGTTTTCCGTGATAATTTTAATTCGGGATAACGCGTTCCCCGTGATAAAACATTATTCGGAATAACGTGTTCCTTGTGATAATGTATTATTCGGGATAACGTGTTTCCCGTGATAATGTATAATTGGGGATAACGCGTTCCCCGTGATAATGTATTATTCGGGATAACGCGTTTCCCGTGATAATGTATATTCAGGATAACGCGTTCCCCGTGATAATGTATTATTCGGGATAATGGGTTATCCGTGATAATGAATTATTCGGGATAACTTGTTTCCCGTGATAATGTATTATTCGGGATAACGCAATCCCCGTGATAATGAATAATTCGGGATAACGGGTTTTCCGTGATAATGTATTATTCGGGATAACGAGTTCCCCGTGATAATGTATTATTCGGGATAACTTGTTTCCCGTGATAATGTATTATTCGGGATAACGCGTTTCCCGTGATAATGTATATTCTGGATAACGCGTTCCCCGTGATAATGTATTATTCGGGATAACGGGTTATCCGTGATAATGAATTATTCGGGATAACGCGTTCCCCGTGATAATGAATAATTCGGGATAACGGGTTTTCCGTGATAATGAATTATTCGGGATAACATGTTTCCCGTGATAATGAATTATTCGGGATAACGCGTTTCCCGTGATAATGTATTAATCGGGATAACGCGTTTCCCGTGATAATGTATTATTCGGGATAACGTGCTTTCCGTGATAATGAATTATTCGGCATTACATTTTTCCCGTGATAATGTATTATTCGGGATAACTTGTATCCCGTGATAATGTATTATTCGGAATAACGCGTTCCCCGTGATAATGTATTATTCGGGATAACGGGTTTTCCGTGATTATGAATAATTCGGGATAACGCGTTTCCCGTGATAATGTATTATTCGGGATAACTTGTTTCCCGTGATAATGTATAATTCGGGATAACGTGCTTTCCGTGATAATGTATTATTCGGGATAACGAGTTCCCCGTGATAATGTATTATTCGGGATAACGTGCTTTCCGTGATAATGAATTATTCGGGATAACTTGTTTCCCGTGATAAAAGATTATTGGGAATAATGTGTTTCCCGTGATAAAATATTATATGGCATAACGTGTTTCCCGTGACAAAATATCATTCGGAATAACTTGTTTCCCGTGATAATGTATTATTCGGGATAACGCGATCCCCGTGATAATGAATAATTCGGGATAATGAGTTTCCCGTGATAATGTATTATTCGGGATAACTTGTATCCCGTGATAATGTATTATTCGGGATAACGTGCTTTCCGTGATAATGAATTATTCGGGATAACTTGTTTCCCGTGATAATGTATTATTCGGGATAACGCGTTTCCCGTGATAATGTATATTCGGGATAACGCGTTCCCCGTGATAATGTATTATTCGGGATAACGGGTTATCCATGATAATGAATTATTCGGGATAATTTGTTTCCCGTGATAATGTATTATTCGGGATAACGCGATCCCCGTGATAATGAATAATTCGGGATAACGGGTTTTCCGTAATAATGTATTATTCGGGATAATGAGTTCCCCGTGATAATGTATTATTCGGGATAACGTGCTGTCCGTGATAATGAATTATTCGGGATAACTTGTTTCCCGTGATAATGTATTATTCGAGATAACGCGATCCCCGTGATAATGAATAATTCGGGATAATGAGTTTCCCGTGATAATGTATTATTCGGGATAACTTGTATCCCGTGATAATGTATTATTCGGGATAACGTGCTTTCCGTGATAATGAATTATTCGGGATAACTTGTTTCCTGTGATAATGTATTATTCGGGATTACGCGATCCCCGTGATAATGAATAATTTGGGATAATGAGTTCCCCGTGATAATGTATTAATCGGGATAACTTGTATCCCGTGATAATGTATTATTCGGGATAACGCATTTCCCGTGATAATGTATTATTCGGGATTACGCGTTTCCCGTGATAATGTATTATTCGGGATAACGGGTTTTCCGTGATAATGTTAATTCGGGATAACGCGTTCCCCGTGATAATGAATTATTCGGGATAACGCGTTCCCCGTGATAATGAATAATTCGGGATAACGGGTTTTCCGTGATAATGAATTATTCGGGATAACATGTTTCCCGTGATAATGAATTATTCGGGATAACGCGTTTCCCGTGATAATGTATTAATCGGGATAACGCGTTTCCCGTGATAATGTATTATTCGGGATAACGTGCTTTCCGTGATAATGAATTATTCGGCATTACATTTTTCCCGTGATAATGTATTATTCGGGATAACTTGTATCCCGTGATAATGTATTATTCGGAATAACGCGTTCCCCGTGATAATGTATTATTCGGGATAACGGGTTTTCCGTGATAATGAATAATTCGGGATAACGCGTTTCCCGTGATAATGTATTATTCGGGATAACTTGTTTCCCGTGATAATGTATAATTCGGGATAACGTGCTTTCCGTGATAATGTATTATTCGGGATAACGCGATCCCCGTGATAATGAATAATTCGGGATAACGGGTTTTCCGAAATAATGTATTATTCGGGATAATGAGTTCCCCGTGATAATGTATTATTCGGGATAACGTGCTTTCCGTGATAATGAATTATTCGGGATAACTTGTTTCCCGTGATAATGTATTATTCGGGATAACGCGTTTCCCGTGATAATGTATATTCTGGATAACGCGTACCCCGTGATAATGTATTATTCGGGATAACGGGTTATCCGCGATAATGAATTATTCGGGATAACGCGTTCCCCGTGATAATGAATAATTCGGGATAACGGGTTTTCCGTGATAATGAATTATTCGGGATAACATGTTTCCCGTGATAATGAATTATTCGGGATAACGCGTTTCCCGTGATAATGTATTAATCGGGATAACGCGTTTCCCGTGATAATGTATTATTCGGGATAACGTGCTTTCCGTGATAATGAATTATTCGGCATTACATTTTTCCCGTGATAATGTATTATTCGGGATAACTTGTATCCCGTGATAATGTATTATTCGGAATAACGCGTTCCCCGTGATAATGTATTATTCGGGATAACGGGTTTTCCGTGATAATGAATAATTCGGGATAACGCGTTTCCCGTGATAATGTATTATTCGGGATAACTTGTTTCCCGTGATAATGTATAATTCGGGATAACGTGCTTTCCGTGATAATGTATTATTCGGGATAACGAGTTCCCCGTGATAATGTATTATTCGGGATAACGTGCTTTCCGTGATAATGAATTATTCGGGATAACTTGTTTCCCGTGATAAAAGATTATTGGGAATAATGTGTTTCCCGTGATAAAATATTATATGGCATAACGTGTTTCCCGTGACAAAATATCATTCGGAGTAACTTGTATCCCGTGATAATGAATTATTCGGGATAACGCGTTTCCCGTGATAATGTATATTCGGGATAACGCGTTCCCCGTGATAATGAATTATTCGGGATAACTTGTTTCCCGTGATAATGTATTATTCGGGATAACGCGATCCCCGTGATAATGAATAATTCGGGATAACGCGTTCCCCGTGATAATGTATTATTCGGAATAACGGGTTATCCGTGATAATGAATTATTCGGGATAACGGCTTATCCGTGATAATGAATTATTCGGGATAACGCGTTCCCCGTGATAATCAATAATTCGGGATAACGGGTTATCCGTGATAATGAATTATTCGGGATAACGGGTTATCCGTGATAATGAATTATTCGGGATAACGTGCTTTCCGTGATAATGAATTATTCGGCATTACATTTTTCCCGTGATAATGTATTATTCGGGATAACTTGTATCCCGTGATAATGTATGATTCGGAATAACGCGTTCCCCGTGATAATGTATTATTCGGGATAACGGGTTTTCCGTGATAATGAATAATTCGGGATAACGCGTTTCCCGTGATAATGTATTATTCGGGATAACTTGTTTCCCGTGATAATGTATAATTCGGGATAACGCGATCCCCGTGATAATGAATAATTTGGGATAATGAGTTCCCCGTGATAATGTATTATTCGGGATAACTTGTATCCCGTGATAATGTATTATTCGGGATAACGAGTTCCCCGTGATAATGTATTATTCGGGATAACGTGCTTTCCGTGATAATGAATTATTCGGGATAACTTGTTTCCCGTGATAATGAATTATTCGGGATAACGCGTTCCCCGTGATAATGAATAATTCGGGATAACGCGTTTCCCGTGATAATGTATTATTCGGGATAACGTGCTTCCCGTGATAATGAATTATTCGGGATAAGTTGTTTCCCGTTATAAAAGATTATTGGGAATAATGTGTTTCCCGTGATAAAATATTATATGGCATAACGTGTTTCCCGTAACAAAATATCATTCGGAATAACTTGTATCCCGTGATAATGAATTATTCGGGATAACGCGTTTCCCGTGATAATGTATATTCGGGATAACGCGTTCCCCGTGATAATGTATTATTCGGGATAATGGGTTATCCGTGATAATGAATTATTCGGGATAACTTGTTTCCCGTGATAATGTATTATTCGGGATAACGCAATCCCCGTGATAATGAATAATTCGGGATAACGGGTTTTCCGTGATAATGTATTATTCGGGATAATGAGTTCCCCGTGATAATGTATTATTCGGGATAACGTGCTTTCCGTGATAATGAATTATTCGGGATAACTTGTTTCCCGTGATAATGTATTATTCGGGATAACGCGTTTCCCGTGATAATGTATATTCTGGATAACGCGTTCCCCGTGATAATGTATTATTCGGGATAACGGGTTATCCGTGATAATGAATTATTCGGGATAACGCGTTCCCCGTGATAATGAATAATTCGGGATAACGGGTTTTTCGTGATAATGAATTATTCGGGATAACATGTTTCCCGTGATAATGAATTATTCGGGATAACGCGTTTCCCGTGATAATGTATTAATCGGGATAATGCGTTTCCCGTGATAATGTATTATTCGGGATAACGTGCTTTCCGTGATAATGAATTATTCGGCATTACATTTTTCCCGTGATAATGTATTATTCGGGATAACTTGTATCCCGTGATAATGTATTATTCGGAATAACGCGTTCCCCGTGATAATGTATTATTCGGGATAACGGGTTTTCCGTGATAATGAATAATTCGGGATAACGCGATTCCCGTGATAATGTATTATTCGGGATAACTTGTTTCCCGTGATAATGTATAATTCGGGATAACGTGCTATCCGTGATAATGTATTATTCGGGATAACGAGTTCCCCGTGATAATGTATTATTCGGGATAACGTGCTTTCCGTGATAATGAATTATTCGGGATAACTTGTTTCCCGTGATAAAAGATTATTGGGAATAATGTGTTTCCCGTGATAAAATATTATATGGCATAACGTGTTTCCCGTGACAAAATATCATTCGGAATAACTTGTATCCCGTGATAATGAATTATTCGGGATAACGCGTTTCCCGTGATAATGTATATTCGGGATAACGCGTTCCCCGTGATAATGTATTATTCGGGATAACGGGTTATCCGTGATAATGAATTATTCGGGATAATTTGTTTCCCGTGATAATGTATTATTCGGGATAACGCGATCCCCGTGATAATGAATAATTCGGGATAACGGGTTTTCCGTAATAATGTATTATTCGGGATAACGCGTTCCCCGTGATAATGAATAATTCGGGATAACGGGTTTTCCGTGATAATGAATTATTCGGGATAACATGTTTCCCGTGATAATGAATTATTCGGGATAACGCGTTTCCCGTGATAATGTATTAATCGGGATAACGCGTTTCCCGTGATAATGTATTATTCGGGATAACGTGCTTTCCGTGATAATGAATTATTCGGCATTACATTTTTCCCGTGATAATGTATTATTCGGGATAACTTGTATCCCGTGATAATGTATTATTCGGGATAACGCGATCCCCGTGATAATGAATAATTCGGGATAACCGAATCACGGAAAGCACGTTATCCCGAATAATACATTATCACGGAAAGCACGTTATCCCGAATAATACATTATCACGGGAAACGCGTTATCCCGATTAATACATTATCACGGGAAACGCGTTATCCCGAATAATTCATTATCACGGGAAACATGTTATCCCGAATAATTCATTATCACGGAAAACCCGTTATCCCGAATTATTCATTATCACGGGGAACGCGTTATCCCGAATAATTCATTATCACGGATAACCCGTTATCCCGAATAATACATTATCACGGGGAACGCGTTATCCAGAATATACATTATCACGGGAAACGCGTTATCCCGAATAATTCATTATCACGGGAAACACGTTATCCCGAATAATACATTATCACGGGATACATGTTATCCCGAATGATATTTTGTGACGGGAAACACGTTATGCCATATAATATTTTATCACGGGAAACACATTATTCCCAATAATCTTTTATCACGGGAAACAAGTTATCCCGAATAATTCATTATCACGGAAAGCACGTTATCCCGAATAATACATTATCACGGGGAACTCGTTATCCCGAATAATACATTATCACGGAAAGCACATTATCCCGAATTATACATTAGCACGGGAAACAAGTTATCCCGAATAATACATTATCACGGGAAACGCGTAATCCCGTATAATTCATTATCACGGGGAACATTTTATCCCGAATAATACATTATCACGGGGAACGCGTTATCCCGAATAATTCATTATCACCGGAAACATGTTATCCCGAATAATTCATTATCACGGAAAACCCGTTATCCCGAATTATACATTATCACGGGGATCGCGTTATCCCGAATAATACATTATCACGGAAAACCCGTTATCCCGAATTATTCATTATCACGGGGATCGCGTTATCCCGAATAATACATTATCACGGGATACAAGTTATCCCGAATAATACATTATCACGTGAAAAATGTAATGCCGAATAATTCATTATCACGGAAAGCACGTTATCCCGAATAATACATTATCACGGGAAACGCGTTATCCCGATTAATACATTATCACGGGAAACGCGTTATCCCGAATAATTCATTATCACGGGAAACATGTTATCCCGAATAATTCATTATCACGGAAAACCCGTTATCCCGAATAATACATTATCACGGGATACATGTTATCCCGAATGATATTTTGTGACGGGAAACACGTTATGCCATATAATATTTTATCACGGGAAACACATTATTCCCAATAATCTTTTATCACGGGAAACAAGTTATCCCGAATAATTCATTATCACGGAAAGCACGTTATCCCGAATAATACATTATCACGGAAAGCACGTTATCCCGAATAATACATTATCACGGGAAACGCGTTATCCCGATTAATACATTATCACGGGAAACGCGTTATCCCGAATAATTCATTATCACGGGAAACATGTTATCCCGAATAATTCATTATCACGGAAAACCCGTTATCCCGAATAATACATTATCACGGGATACATGTTATCCCGAATGATATTTTGTGACGGGAAACACGTTATGCCATATAATATTTTATCACGGGAAACACATTATTCCCAATAATCTTTTATCACGGGAAACAAGTTATCCCGAATAATTCATTATCACGGAAAGCACGTTATCCCGAATAATACATTATCACGGAAAGCACGTTATCCCGAATAATACATTATCACGGGAAACGCGTTATCCCGATTAATACATTATCACGGGAAACCCGTTATCCCGAATAATGTTTTATCACGGGGAACGCGTTATCCCGAATTAACATTATCACGGGAAACACGTTATCCCGAATAATACATTATCACGGGATACAAGTTATCCCGAATGATATTTTATTACGGGAAACGCGTTATCCCGAATAATTCATTATTACGGGAAACACGTTATCCCGAATAATACATTATCATGGGATACAAGTTATCCCGAATGATATTTTGTTACGGGAAACACGTAATGCCATATAATATTTTATCACGGGAAACACATTATTCCCAATAATCTTTTATCACGGGAAACACATTATTCCCAATAATCTTTTATCACGGGAAACAAGTTTTCCCGAATATTTCATTATCACGGAAAGCACGTTATCCCGAATAATACATTATCACGAGGAACTCGTTACCCCGAATAATTCATTATCACCGGAAACATGTTATCCCGAATAATTCATTATCACGGAAAACCCGTTATCCCGAATTATACATTATCACGGGGATCGCGTTATCCCGAATAATACATTATCATGGAAAACCCGTTATCCCGAATTATTCATTATCACGGGGATCGCGTTATCCCGAATAATACATTATCACGGGAAACAAGTTATCCCGAATAATTCATTATCACGGATAACCCGTTATCCCGAATAATACATTATCACGGGAAACGCGTTATCCCGAATTATTCATTATCACGGAAAACCCGTTATCCCGAATAATACATTATCACGGGGAACGCATTATTCCGAATAATACATTATCACGGGATACAAGTTATCCCGAATAATACATTATCACGGGAAACATGTTATCCCGAATAATTCATTATCACGGAAAACCCGTTATCCCGAATAATACATTATCACGGGATACATGTTATCCCGATTGATATTTTGTGACGGGAAACACGTTATGCCATATAATATTTTATCACGGGAAACACATTATTCCCAATAATCTTTTATCACGGGAAACAAGTTATCCCGAATAATTCATTATCACGGAAAGCACGTTATCCCGAATAATACATTATCACGGAAAGCACGTTATCCCGAATAATACATTATCACGGAAAACCCGTTATCCCGAATAATTCATTATCACGGAAAGCACGTTATCCCGAATAATACATTATCACGGAAAGCACGTTATCCCGAATAATACATTATCACGGGAAACGCGTTATCCCGATTAATACATTATCACGGGAAACGCGTTATCCCGAATAATACATTATCACGGAAAGCACGTTATCCCGAATAATACATTATCACGGGGAACGCGTTATCCCGAATAATTCATTATCACGGATAACCCGTTATCCCGAATAATACATTATCACGGGGAACGCGTTATCCAGAATATACATTATCACGGGAAACGCGTTATCCCGAATAATTCATTATCACGGGAAACCCGTTATCCCGAATAATACATTATCACGGGGAACGCATTATTCCGAATAATACATTATCACGGGATACAAGTTATACCGAATAATACATTATCACGGGAAACATGTTATCCCGAATAATTCATTATCACGGAAAACCCGTTATCCCGAATAATACATTATCACGGGATACATGTTATCCCGATTGATATTTTGTGACGGGAAACACGTTATGCCATATAATATTTTATCACGGGAAACACTTTATTCCCAATAATCTTTTATCACGGGAAACAAGTTATCCCGAATAATTCATTATCACGGAAAGCACGTTATCCCGAATAATACATTATCACGGAAAGCCCGTTATCCCGAATAATACATTATCACGGGAAACGCGTTATCCCGATTAATACATTATCACGGGAAACGCGTTATCCCGAATAATTCATTATCACGGGAAACGTGTTATCCCGAATAATACATTATCACGGGAAACGCGTTATCCCGAATTATTCATTATCACGGAAAGCACGTTATCCCGAATAATACATTATCACGGAAAGCCCGTTATCCCGAATAATACATTATCACGGGAAACGCGTTATCCCGATTAATACATTATCACGGGAAACGCGTTATCCCGAATAATTCATTATCACGGGAAACATGTTATCCCGAATAATTCATTATCACGGAAAACCCGTTATCCCGAATTATTCATTATCACGGGGAACGCGTTATCCCGAATAATTCATTATCACGGATAACCCGTTATCCCGAATAATACATTATCACGGGGAACGCGTTATCCAGAATATACATTATCACGGGAAACGCGTTATCCCGAATAATACATTATCACGGGATACATGTTATCCCGAATGATATTTTGTGACGGGAAACACGTTATGCCATATAATATTTTATCACGGGAAACACATTATTCCCAATAATCTTTTATCACGGGAAACAAGTTATCCCGAATAATTCATTATCACGGAAAGCACGTTATCCCGAATAATACATTATCACGGGGAACTCGTTATCCCGAATAATACATTATCACGGAAAGCACATTATCCCGAATTATACATTAGCACGGGAAACAAGTTATCCCGAATAATACATTATCACGGGAAACGCGTAATCCCGTATAATTCATTATCACGGGGAACATTTTATCCCGAATAATACATTATCACGGGGAACGCGTTATCCCGAATAATTCATTATCACCGGAAACATGTTATCCCGAATAATTCATTATCACGGAAAACCCGTTATCCCGAATTATACATTATCACGGGGATCGCGTTATCCCGAATAATACATTATCACGGAAAACCCGTTATCCCGAATTATTCATTATCACGGGGATCGCGTTATCCCGAATAATACATTATCACGGGATACAAGTTATCCCGAATAATACATTATCACGTGAAAAATGTAATGCCGAATAATTCATTATCACGGAAAGCACGTTATCCCGAATAATACATTATCACGGGAAACGCGTTATCCCGATTAATACATTATCACGGGAAACGCGTTATCCCGAATAATTCATTATCACGGGAAACATGTTATCCCGAATAATTCATTATCACGGAAAACCCGTTATCCCGAATAATACATTATCACGGGATACATGTTATCCCGAATGATATTTTGTGACGGGAAACACGTTATGCCATATAATATTTTATCACGGGAAACACATTATTCCCAATAATCTTTTATCACGGGAAACAAGTTATCCCGAATAATTCATTATCACGGAAAGCACGTTATCCCGAATAATACATTATCACGGAAAGCACGTTATCCCGAATAATACATTATCACGGAAAACGCGTTATCCCGATTAATACATTATCACGGGAAACGCGTTATCCCGAATAATTCATTATCACGGGAAACATGTTATCCCGAATAATTCATTATCACGGAAAACCCGTTATCCCGAATAATACATTATCACGGGATACATGTTATCCCGAATGATATTTTGTGACGGGAAACACGTTATGCCATATAATATTTTATCACGGGAAACACATTATTCCCAATAATCTTTTATCACGGGAAACAAGTTATCCCGAATAATTCATTATCACGGAAAGCACGTTATCCCGAATAATACATTATCACGGAAAGCACGTTATCCCGAATAATACATTATCACGGGAAACGCGTTATCCCGATTAATACATTATCACGGGAAACCCGTTATCCCGAATAATGTTTTATCACGGGGAACGCGTTATCCCGAATTAACATTATCACGGGAAACACGTTATCCCGAATAATACATTATCACGGGATACAAGTTATCCCGAATGATATTTTATTACGGGAAACGCGTTATCCCGAATAATTCATTATTACGGGAAACACGTTATCCCGAATAATACATTATCATGGGATACAAGTTATCCCGAATGATATTTTGTTACGGGAAACACGTAATGCCATATAATATTTTATCACGGGAAACACATTATTCCCAATAATCTTTTATCACGGGAAACAAGTTTTCCCGAATATTTCATTATCACGGAAAGCACGTTATCCCGAATAATACATTATCACGAGGAACTCGTTACCCCGAATAATTCATTATCACCGGAAACATGTTATCCCGAATAATTCATTATCACGGAAAACCCGTTATCCCGAATTATACATTATCACGGGGATCGCGTTATCCCGAATAATACATTATCATGGAAAACCCGTTATCCCGAATTATTCATTATCACGGGGATCGCGTTATCCCGAATAATACATTATCACGGGAAACAAGTTATCCCGAATAATTCATTATCACGGATAACCCGTTATCCCGAATAATACATTATCACGGGAAACGCGTTATCCCGAATTATTCATTATCACGGAAAACCCGTTATCCCGAATAATACATTATCACGGGGAACGCATTATTCCGAATAATACATTATCACGGGATACAAGTTATCCCGAATAATACATTATCACGGGAAACAAGTTATCCCGAATAATTCATTATCACGGATAACCCGTTATCCCGAATAATACATTATCACGGGAAACGCGTTATCCCGAATTATTCATTATCACGGAAAACCCGTTATCCCGAATAATACATTATCACGGGGAACGCATTATTCCGAATAATACATTATCACGGGATACAAGTTATCCCGAATAATACATTATCACGGGAAACATGTTATCCCGAATAATTCATTATCACGGAAAACCCGTTATCCCGAATAATACATTATCACGGGATACATGTTATCCCGATTGATATTTTGTGACGGGAAACACGTTATGCCATATAATATTTTATCACGGGAAACACATTATTCCCAATAATCTTTTATCACGGGAAACAAGTTATCCCGAATAATTCATTATCACGGAAAGCACGTTATCCCGAATAATACATTATCACGGAAAGCACGTTATCCCGAATAATACATTATCACGGAAAACCCGTTATCCCGAATAATTCATTATCACGGAAAGCACGTTATCCCGAATAATACATTATCACGGAAAGCACGTTATCCCGAATAATACATTATCACGGGAAACGCGTTATCCCGATTAATACATTATCACGGGAAACGCGTTATTCCGAATAATACATTATCACGGAAAGCACGTTATCCCGAATAATACATTATCACGGGGAACGCGTTATCCCGAATAATTCATTATCACGGATAACCCGTTATCCCGAATAATACATTATCACGGGGAACGCGTTATCCAGAATATACATTATCACGGGAAACGCGTTATCCCGAATAATTCATTATCACGGGAAACCCGTTATCCCGAATAATACATTATCACGGGGAACGCATTATTCCGAATAATACATTATCACGGGATACAAGTTATACCGAATAATACATTATCACGGGAAACATGTTATCCCGAATAATTCATTATCACGGAAAACCCGTTATCCCGAATAATACATTATCACGGGATACATGTTATCCCGATTGATATTTTGTGACGGGAAACACGTTATGCCATATAATATTTTATCACGGGAAACACTTTATTCCCAATAATCTTTTATCACGGGAAACAAGTTATCCCGAATAATTCATTATCACGGAAAGCACGTTATCCCGAATAATACATTATCACGGAAAGCCCGTTATCCCGAATAATACATTATCACGGGAAACGCGTT
Organism: Schizaphis graminum; assembly: GCA_020882235.1. Lineage (NCBI taxonomy): Eukaryota > Metazoa > Arthropoda > Insecta > Hemiptera > Aphididae > Schizaphis > Schizaphis graminum. Next base: position 201,494 of record JAJFBB010000013.1, on the reverse strand, counting down.
ATCCCGATTAATACATTATCACGGGAAACGCGTTATCCCGAATAATTCATTATCACGGGAAACGTGTTATCCCGAATAATACATTATCACGGGAAACGCGTTATCCCGAATTATTCATTATCACGGAAAGCACGTTATCCCGAATAATACATTATCACGGAAAGCCCGTTATCCCGAATAATACATTATCACGGGAAACGCGTTATCCCGATTAATACATTATCACGGGAAACGCGTTATCCCGAATAATTCATTATCACGGGAAACATGTTATCCCGAATAATTCATTATCACGGAAAACCCGTTATCCCGAATTATTCATTATCACGGGGAACGCGTTATCCCGAATAATTCATTATCACGGATAACCCGTTATCCCGAATAATACATTATCACGGGGAACGCGTTATCCAGAATATACATTATCACGGGAAACGCGTTATCCCGAATAATTCATTATCACGGGAAACACGTTATCCCGAATAATACATTATCACGAGGAACTCGTTACCCCGAATAATTCATTATCACCGGAAACATGTTATCCCGAATAATTCATTATCACGGAAAACCCGTTATCCCGAATTATACATTATCACGGGGATCGCGTTATCCCGAATAATACATTATCATGGAAAACCCGTTATCCCGAATTATTCATTATCACGGGGATCGCGTTATCCCGAATAATACATTATCACGGGAAACAAGTTATCCCGAATAATTCATTATCACGGATAACCCGTTATCCCGAATAATACATTATCACGGGAAACGCGTTATCCCGAATTATTCATTATCACGGAAAACCCGTTATCCCGAATAATACATTATCACGGGAAACATGTTATCCCGAATAATTCATTATCACGGAAAACCCGTTATCCCGAATAATACATTATCACGGGATACATGTTATCCCGATTGATATTTTGTGACGGGAAACACGTTATGCCATATAATATTTTATCACGGGAAACACATTATTCCCAATAATCTTTTATCACGGGAAACAAGTTATCCCGAATAATTCATTATCACGGAAAGCACGTTATCCCGAATAATACATTATCACGGAAAGCACGTTATCCCGAATAATACATTATCACGGAAAACCCGTTATCCCGAATAATTCATTATCACGGAAAGCACGTTATCCCGAATAATACATTATCACGGAAAGCACGTTATCCCGAATAATACATTATCACGGGAAACTCGTTATCCCGATTAATACATTATCACGGGAAACGCGTTATCCCGAATAATACATTATCACGGAAAGCACGTTATCCCGAATAATACATTATCACGGGGAACGCGTTATCCCGAATAATTCATTATCACGGATAACCCGTTATCCCGAATAATACATTATCACGGGGAACGCGTTATCCAGAATATACATTATCACGGGAAACGCGTTATCCCGAATAATTCATTATCACGGGAAACCCGTTATCCCGAATAATACATTATCACGGGGAACGCATTATTCCGAATAATACATTATCACGGGATACAAGTTATACCGAATAATACATTATCACGGGAAACATGTTATCCCGAATAATTCATTATCACGGAAAACCCGTTATCCCGAATAATACATTATCACGGGATACATGTTATCCCGATTGATAATTTGTGACGGGAAACACGTTATGCCATATAATATTTTATCACGGGAAACACATTATTCCCAATAATCTTTTATCACGGGAAACAAGTTATCCCGAATAATTCATTATCACGGAAAGCACGTTATCCCGAATAATACATTATCACGGAAAGCACGTTATCCCGAATAATACATTATCACGGGAAACGCGTTATCCCGATTAATACATTATCACGGGAAACGCGTTATCCCGAATAATTCATTATCACGGGAAACATGTTATCCCGAATAATACATTATCACGGGAAACGCGTTATCCCGAATTATTCATTATCACGGAAAGCACGTTATCCCGAATAATACATTATCACGGAAAGCCCGTTATCCCGAATAATACATTATCACGGGAAACGCGTTATCCCGATTAATACATTATCACGGGAAACGCGTTATCCCGAATAATTCATTATCACGGGAAACATGTTATCCCGAATAATTCATTATCACGGAAAACCCGTTATCCCGAATTATTCATTATCACGGGGAACGCGTTATCCCGAATAATTCATTATCACGGATAACCCGTTATCCCGAATAATACATTATCACGGGGAACGCGTTATCCAGAATATACATTATCACGGGAAACGCGTTATCCCGAATAATTCATTATCACGGGAAACACGTTATCCCGAATAATACATTATCACGGGATACATGTTATCCCGAATGATATTTTGTGACGGGAAACACGTTATGCCATATAATATTTTATCACGGGAAACACATTATTCCCAATAATCTTTTATCACGGGAAACAAGTTATCCCGAATAATTCATTATCACGGAAAGCACGTTATCCCGAATAATACATTATCACGGGGAACTCGTTATCCCGAATAATACATTATCACGGAAAGCACATTATCCCGAATTATACATTAGCACGGGAAACAAGTTATCCCGAATAATACATTATCACGGGAAACCCGTTATCCCGAATAATGTTTTATCACGGGGAACGCGTTATCCCGAATTAACATTATCACGGGAAACACGTTATCCCGAATAATACATTATCACGGGATACAAGTTATCCCGAATGATATTTTATTACGGGAAACGCGTTATCCCGAATAATTCATTATCACGGGAAACACGTTATCCCGAATAATACATTATCATGGGATACAAGTTATCCCGAATGATATTTTGTTACGAGAAACACGTAATGCCATATAATATTTTATCACGGGAAACACATTATTCCCAATAATCTTTTATCACGGGAAACAAGTTTTCCCGAATAATTCATTATCACGGAAAGCACGTTATCCCGAATAATACATTATCACGAGGAACTCGTTACCCCGAATAATTCATTATCACCGGAAACATGTTATCCCGAATAATTCATTATCACGGAAAACCCGTTATCCCGAATTATACATTATCACGGGGATCGCGTTATCCCGAATAATACATTATCATGGAAAACCCGTTATCCCGAATTATTCATTATCACGGGGATCGCGTTATCCCGAATAATACATTATCACGGGAAACAAGTTATCCCGAATAATTCATTATCACGGATAACCCGTTATCCCGAATAATACATTATCACGGGAAACGCGTTATCCCGAATTATTCATTATCACGGAAAACCCGTTATCCCGAATAATACATTATCACGGGGAACGCATTATTCCGAATAATACATTATCACGGGATACAAGTTATCCCGAATAATACATTATCACGGGAAACATGTTATCCCGAATAATTCATTATCACGGAAAACCCGTTATCCCGAATAATACATTATCACGGGATACATGTTATCCCGATTGATATTTTGTGACGGGAAACACGTTATGCCATATAATATTTTATCACGGGAAACACATTATTCCCAATAATCTTTTATCACGGGAAACAAGTTATCCCGAATAATTCATTATCACGGAAAGCACGTTATCCCGAATAATACATTATCACGGAAAACCCGTTATCCCGAATAATTCATTATCACGGAAAGCACGTTATCCCGAATAATACATTATCACGGAAAGCACGTTATCCCGAATAATACATTATCACGGGAAACGCGTTATCCCGATTAATACATTATCACGGGAAACGCGTTATCCCGAATAATACATTATCACGTGAAAAATGTAATGCCGAATAATTCATTATCACGGAAAGCACGTTATCCCGAATAATACATTATCACGGGAAACGCGTTATCCCGATTAATACATTATCACGGGAAACGCGTTATCCCGAATAATTCATTATCACGGGAAACATGTTATCCCGAATAATTCATTATCACGGAAAACCCGTTATCCCGAATAATACATTATCACGGGATACATGTTATCCCGAATGATATTTTGTGACGGGAAACACGTTATGCCATATAATATTTTATCACGGGAAACACATTATTCCCAATAATCTTTTATCACGGGAAACAAGTTATCCCGAATAATTCATTATCACGGAAAGCACGTTATCCCGAATAATACATTATCACGGGAAACGCGTTATCCCGATTAATACATTATCACGGGAAACGCGTTATCCCGATTAATACATTATCACGGGAAACGCGTTATCCCGAATAATTCATTATCACGGGAAACATGTTATCCCGAATAATTCATTATCACGGAAAACCCGTTATCCCGAATAATACATTATCACGGGATACATGTTATCCCGAATGATATTTTGTGACTTGAAACACGGTATGCCATATAATATTTTATCACGGGAAACACATTATTCCCAATAATCTTTTATCACGGGAAACAAGTTATCCCGAATAATTCATTATCACGGAAAGCACGTTATCCCGAATAATACATTATCACGGAAAGCACGTTATCCCGAATAATACATTATCACGGGAAACGCGTTATCCCGATTAATACATTATCACGGGAAACCCGTTATCCCGAATAATGTTTTATCACGGGGAACGCGTTATCCCGAATTAACATTATCACGGGAAACACGTTATCCCGAATAATACATTATCACGGGATACAAGTTATCCCGAATGATATTTTATTACGGGAAACGCGTTATCCCGAATAATTCATTATCACGGGAAACACGTTATCCCGAATAATACATTATCATGGGATACAAGTTATCCCGAATGATATTTTGTTACGGGAAACACGTAATGCCATATAATATTTTATCACGGGAAACACATTATTCCCAATAATCTTTTATCACGGGAAACAAGTTTTCCCGAATAATTCATTATCACGGAAAGCACGTTATCCCGAATAATACATTATCACGAGGAACTCGTTACCCCGAATAATTCATTATCACCGGAAACATGTTATCCCGAATAATTCATTATCACGGAAAACCCGTTATCCCGAATTATACATTATCACGGGGATCGCGTTATCCCGAATAATACATTACCATGGAAAACCCGTTATCCCGAATTATTCATTATCACGGGGATCGCGTTATCCCGAATAATACATTATCACGGGAAACAAGTTATCCCGAATAATTCATTATAACGGATAACCCGTTATCCCGAATAATACATTATCACGGGAAACGCGTTATCCCGAATTATTCATTATCACGGAAAACCCGTTATCCCGAATAATACATTATCACGGGGAACGCATTATTCCGAATAATACATTATCACGGGATACAAGTTATCCCGAATAATACATTATCACGGGAAACATGTTATCCCGAATAATTCATTATCACGGAAAACCCGTTATCCCGAATAATACATTATCACGGGATACATGTTATCCCGATTGATATTTTGTGACGGGAAACACGTTATGCCATATAATATTTTATCACGGGAAACACATTATTCCCAATAATCTTTTATCACGGGAAACAAGTTATCCCGAATAATTCATTATCACGGAAAGCACGTTATCCCGAATAATACATTATCACGGAAAACCCGTTATCCCGAATAATTCATTATCACGGAAAGCACGTTATCCCGAATAATACATTATCACGGAAAGCACGTTATCCCGAATAATACATTATCACGGGAAACGCGTTATCCCGATTAATACATTATCACGGGAAACGCGTTATCCCGAATAATACATTATCACGTGAAAAATGTAATGCCGAATAATTCATTATCACGGAAAGCACGTTATCCCGAATAATACATTATCACGGGAAACGCGTTATCCCGATTAATACATTATCACGGGAAACGCGTTATCCCGAATAATTCATTATCACGGGAAACATGTTATCCCGAATAATTCATTATCACGGAAAACCCGTTATCCCGAATAATACATTATCACGGGATACATGTTATCCCGAATGATATTTTGTGACGGGAAACACGTTATGCCATATAATATTTTATCACGGGAAACACATTATTCCCAATAATCTTTTATCACGGGAAACAAGTTATCCCGAATAATTCATTATCACGGAAAGCACGTTATCCCGAATAATACATTATCACGGGAAACGCGTTATCCCGATTAATACATTATCACGGGAAACGCGTTATCCCGATTAATACATTATCACGGGAAACGCGTTATCCCGAATAATTCATTATCACGGGAAACATGTTATCCCGAATAATTCATTATCACGGAAAACCCGTTATCCCGAATAATACATTATCACGGGATACATGTTATCCCGAATGATATTTTGTGACTTGAAACACGGTATGCCATATAATATTTTATCACGGGAAACACATTATTCCCAATAATCTTTTATCACGGGAAACAAGTTATCCCGAATAATTCATTATCACGGAAAGCACGTTATCCCGAATAATACATTATCACGGAAAGCACGTTATCCCGAATAATACATTATCACGGGAAACGCGTTATCCCGATTAATACATTATCACGGGAAACCCGTTATCCCGAATAATGTTTTATCACGGGGAACGCGTTATCCCGAATTAACATTATCACGGGAAACACGTTATCCCGAATAATACATTATCACGGGATACAAGTTATCCCGAATGATATTTTATTACGGGAAACGCGTTATCCCGAATAATTCATTATCACGGGAAACACGTTATCCCGAATAATACATTATCATGGGATACAAGTTATCCCGAATGATATTTTGTTACGGGAAACACGTAATGCCATATAATATTTTATCACGGGAAACACATTATTCCCAATAATCTTTTATCACGGGAAACAAGTTTTCCCGAATAATTCATTATCACGGAAAGCACGTTATCCCGAATAATACATTATCACGAGGAACTCGTTACCCCGAATAATTCATTATCACCGGAAACATGTTATCCCGAATAATTCATTATCACGGAAAACCCGTTATCCCGAATTATACATTATCACGGGGATCGCGTTATCCCGAATAATACATTACCATGGAAAACCCGTTATCCCGAATTATTCATTATCACGGGGATCGCGTTATCCCGAATAATACATTATCACGGGAAACAAGTTATCCCGAATAATTCATTATAACGGATAACCCGTTATCCCGAATAATACATTATCACGGGAAACGCGTTATCCCGAATTATTCATTATCACGGAAAACCCGTTATCCCGAATAATACATTATCACGGGGAACGCATTATTCCGAATAATACATTATCACGGGATACAAGTTATCCCGAATAATACATTATCACGGGAAACATGTTATCCCGAATAATTCATTATCACGGAAAACCCGTTATCCCGAATAATACATTATCACGGGATACATGTTATCCCGATTGATATTTTGTGACGGGAAACACGTTATGCCATATAATATTTTATCACGGGAAACACATTATTCCCAATAATCTTTTATCACGGGAAACAAGTTATCCCGAATAATTCATTATCACGGAAAGCACGTTATCCCGAATAATACATTATCACGGAAAGCACGTTATCCCGAATAATACATTATCACGGGAAACGCGTTATCCCGATTAATACATTATCACGGGAAACGCGTTATCCCGAATAATTCATTATCACGGGAAACATGTTATCCCGAATAATACATTATCACGGGAAACGCGTTATCCCGAATTATTCATTATCACGGAAAACCCGTTATCCCGAATAATACATTATCACGGGGAACGCATTATTCCGAATAATACATTATCACGGGATACAAGTTATCCCGAATAATACATTATCACGTGAAAAATGTAATGCCGAATAATTCATTATCACGGAAAGCACGTTATCCCCAATAATACATTATCACGGGAAACGCGTTATCCCGATTAATACATTATCACGGGAAACGCGTTATCCCGAATAATTCATTATCACGGGATACGTGTTATCCCGAATAATTCATTATCACGGAAAACCCGTTATCCCGAATAATACATTATCACGGGATACATGTTATCCCGATTGATATTTTGTGACGGGAAACACGTTATGCCATATAATATTTTATCACGGGAAACGCGTTATCCCGAATAATTCATTATCACGGGAAACATGTTATCCCGAATAATTCATTATCACGGAAAACCCGTTATCCCGAATAATTCATTATCACGGAAAGCACGTTATCCCGAATAATACATTATCACGGAAAGCACGTTATCCCGAATAATACATTATCACGGGAAACGCGTTATCCCGATTAATACATTATCACGGGAAACGCGTTATCCCGAATAATACATTATCACGGAAAGCACGTTATCCCGAATAATACATTATCACGGGGAACGCGTTATCCCGAATAATTCATTATCACGGATAACCCGTTATCCCGAATAATACATTATCACGGGGAACGCGTTATCCAGAATATACATTATCACGGGAAACGCGTTATCCCGAATAATTCATTATCACGGGAAACACGTTATCCCGAATAATACATTATCACGGGATACATGTTATCCCGAATGTTATTTTGTGACGGGAAACACGTTATGCCATATAATATTTTATCACGGGAAACACATTATTCCCAATAATCTTTTATCACGGGAAACAAGTTATCCCGAATAATTCATTATCACGGAAAGCACGTTATCCCGAATAAGACATTATCACGGGATACAAGTTATCCCGAATAATACATTATCACGGGAAAAATGTAATGCCGAATAATTCATTATCACGGAAAGCACGTTATCCCGAATAATACATTATCCCGGGAAACGCGTTATCCCGATTAATACATTATCACGGGAAACACGTTATCCCGAATAATTCATTATCACGGGAAACGCGTTATCCCGCATAATTCATTATCAAGGGGAACATTTTATCCGAAATAATACATTATCAGGAGAAACATGTTATCCCGAATTATACATTATCACAGGAAACAAGTTATCTCGAATAATTCATTATCACGGATAACCCGTTATCCCGAATAATACATTATCACGGGGAATGCGTTATCCCGAATATACATTATCACGGGAAACGCGTTATCCCGAATAATTCATTATCACGGAAAGCAAGTTATCCCGAATAATACATTATTACGGAAAACCCGTTATCCCGAATTATTCATTATCACGGGGATCGCATTATCCCGAATAATACATTATCACGGGAAACAAGTTATCCCGAATAATTCATTATCACGGATAACCCGTTATCCCGAATAATACATTATCACGGGGAACGCGTTATCCCGAATATACATTATCACGGGAAACGCGTTATCCCGAATAATTCATTATCACGGAAAGCAAGTTATCCCGAATAATACATTATTACGGAAAACCCGTTATCCCGAATTATTCATTATCACGGGGATCGCATTATCCCGAATAATACATTATCACGGGAAACAAGTTATCCCGAATAATTCATTATCACGGATAACCCGTTATCCCGAATAATACATTATCACGGGGAACGCGTTATCCCGAATATACATTATCACGGGAAACGCGTTATCCCGAATAATTCATTATCACGGGATACAAGTTATTCCGAATGATATTTTGTTACGGGAAACACGTTATGCCATATAAAATTTTATCACGGGAAACACATTATTCCAAATAATCTTTTATTACGGGAAACAAGTTATCCCGAATAATTCATTATCACGGAAAGCACGTTATCCCGAATAATACATTATCACGGGGAACTCGTTATCCCGAATAATACATTATCACGGAAAGCACGTTATCCCGAATTATACATTATCACGGGAAACAAGTTATCCCGAATAATACATTATCACGGGGAACGCGTTATCCCGAATAATTCATTATCACGGAAAGCAAGTTATCCCGAATAATACATTATTACGGAAAACCCGTTATCCCGAATTATTCATTATCACGGGGATCGCATTATCCCGAATAATACATTATCACGGGAAACAAGTTATCCCGAATAATACATTATCACGGGAAACGCGTTATCCCGAATTATTCATTATCACGGAAAACCCGTTATCCCGAATAATACATTATCACGGGGAACGCGTTATCCCGAATATACATTATCACGGGAAACGCGTTATCCCGAATAATTCATTATCACGGAAAGCAAGTTATCCCGAATAATACATTATTACGGAAAACCCGTGATCCCGAATTATTCATTATCACGGGGATCGCATTATCCCGAATAATACATTATCACGGGAAACAAGTTATCCCGAATAATTCATTATCACGGATAACCCGTTATCCCGAATAATACATTATCACGGGGAACGCGTTATCCCGAATATACATTATCACGGGAAACGCGTTATCCCGAATAATTCATTATCACGGGATACAAGTTATTCCGAATGATATTTTGTTACGGGAAACACGTTATGCCATATAAAATTTTATCACGGGAAACACATTATTCCAAATAATCTTTTATCACGGGAAACAAGTTATCCCGAATAATTCATTATCACGGAAAGCACGTTATCCCGAATAATACATTATCACGGGGAACTCGTTATCCCGAATAATACATTATCACGGAAAGCACGTTATCCCGAATTATACATTATCACGGGAAACAAGTTATCCCGAATAATACATTATCACGGGAAACGCGTTATCCCGAATTATTCATTATCACGGAAAACCCGTTATCCCGAATAATACATTATCACGGGGAACGCGTTATTCCGAATAATACATTATCACGGGATACAAGTTATCCCGAATAATACATAATCACGTGAAAAATGTAATGCCGAATAATTCATTATCACGGAAAGCACGTTATCCCGAATAATACATTATCACGGGAAACGCGTTATCCCGATTAATACATTATCACGGGAAACGCGTTATCCCGAATAATTCATTATCACGGGAAACATGTTATCCCGAATAATTCATTATCACGGAAAACCCGTTATCCCGAATTATTCATTATCACGGGGAACGCGTTATCCCGAATAATTCATTATCACGGATAACCCGTTATCCCGAATAATTCATTATCACGGATAACCCGTTATCCCGAATAATACATTATCACGGGGAACGCGTTATCCAGAATATACATTATCACGGGAAACGCGTTATCCCGAATAATACATTATCACGGGAAACAAGTTATCCCGAATAATTCATTATCACGGGAAGCACGTTATCCCGAATAATACATTATCACGGGGAACGCGTTATCCCCAATATACATTATCACGGGGAACGCGTTATCCAGAATATACATTATCACGGGAAACGCGTTATCCCGAATAATACATTATAACGGGATACATGTTATCCCGAATGATATTTTGTGACGGGAAACACGTTATGCCATATAATATTTTATCACGGGAAACACATTATTCCCAATAATCTTTTATCACGGGAAACAAGTTATCCCGAATAATTCATTATCACTGAAAGCACGTTATCCCGAAAAATACATTATCACGGATAACCCGTTATCCCGAATAATACATTATCACGGGGAACGCGTTATCCAGAATATACATTATCACGGGAAACGCGTTATCCCGAATAATACATTATCACGGGGAACTCGTTATCCCGAATAATACATTATCACGGAAAGCACGTTATCCCGAATTATACATTATCACGGGAAACAAGTTATCCCGAATAATACATTATCACGGGAAACGCGTAATCCCGTATAATTCATTATCACGGGGAACATTTAATCCCGAATAATACATTATCACGGGGAACGCGTTATCCCGAATAATATTTTATCACGGGAAACAAGTTATCCCGAATAATTCATTATCACGGGGAACGCGTTATCCCGAATAATTCATTATCACGGGAAACATGTTATCCCGAATAATTCGTTATCACGGGAAACGCGTTATCCCGATTAATACATTATCACGGGAAACGCGTTATCCCGAATAATTCATTATCACGGGAAACATGTTATCCCGAATAATTCATTATCACGGAAAACCCGTTATCCCGAATTATTCATAATCACGGGGATCGCGTTATCCCGAATAATACATTATCACGGGAAACAAGTTATCCCGAATAATTCATTATCACGGAAAGCAAGTTATCCCGAATAATACATTATTACGGAAAACCCGTTATCCCGAATTATTCATTATCACGGGGATCGCATTATCCCGAATAATACATTATCACGGGAAACAAGTTATCCCGAATAATTCATTATCACGGATAACCCGTTATCCCGAATAATACATTATCACGGGGAACGCGTTATCCCGAATATACATTATCACGGGAAACGCGTTATCCCGAATAATTCATTATCACGGGATACAAGTTATTCCGAATGATATTTTGTTACGGGAAACACGTTATGCCATATAATATTTTATCACGGGAAACACATTATTCCCAATAATCTTTTATCACGGGAAACAAGTTATCCCGAATAATTCATTATCACGGAAAGCACGTTATCCCGAATAATACATTATCACGGGGAACTCGTTATCCTGAATAATACATTATTACGGAAAGCACGTTATCCCGAATTATACATTATCACGGGAAACAAGTTATCCCGAATAATACATTATCACGGGAAACGCGTTATCCCGAATTATTCATTATCACGGAAAACCCGTTATCCCGAATAATACATTATCACGGGGAACGCGTTATTCCGAATAATACATTATCACGGGATACAAGTTATCCCGAATAATACATTATCACGTGAAAAATGTAATGCCGAATAATTCATTATCACGGGAAACATGTTATCCCGAATAATTCATTATCACGGAAAACCCGTTATCCCGAATTATTCATTATCACGGGGAACGCGTTATCCCGAATAATTCATTATCACGGAAAACCCGTTATCCCGAATTATTCATTATCACGGGGAACGCGTTATCCCGAATAATTCATTATCACGGATAACCCGTTATCCCGAATAATTCATTATCACGGATAACCCGTTATCCCGAATAATACATTATCACGGGGAACGCGTTATCCAGAATATACATTATCACGGGAAACGCGTTATCCCGAATAATACATTATCACGGGATACATGTTATCCCGAATGATATTTTGTGACGGGAAACACGTTATGCCATATAATATTTTATCACGGGAAACAAGTTATCCCGAATAATTCATTATCACGGAAAGCACGTTATCCCGAATAATACATTATCACGGAAAGCACGTTATCCCGAATAATTCATTATCACGGAAAACCCGTTATCCCGAATTATTCATTATCACGGGGAACGCGTTATCCCGAATAATTCATTATCACGGATAACCCGTTATCCCGAATAATGTTTTATCACGGGGAACGCGTTATCCCGAATTAACATTATCACGGGAAACACGTTATCCCGAATAATACATTATCACGGGATACAAGTTATCCCGAATAATTCATTATCACGGAAAGCACGTTATCCCGAAAAATACATTATCACGGATAACCCGTTATCCCGAATAATACATTATCACGGGGAACGCGTTATCCAGAATATACATTATCACGGGAAACGCGTTATCCCGAATAATACATTATCACGGGGAACTCGTTATCCCGAATAATACATTATCACGGAAAGCACGTTATCCCGAATTATACATTATCACGGGAAACAAGTTATCCCGAATAATACATTATCACGGGAAACGCGTAATCCCGTATAATTCATTATCACGGGGAACATTTTATCCCGAATAATACATTATCACGGGGAACGCGTTATCCCGAATAATTCATTATCACGGGGAACGCGTTATCCCGAATAATTCATTATCACGGGAAACATGTTATCCCGAATAATTCGTTATCACGGAAAACCCGTTATCCCGAATTATACATTATCACGGGGATCGCGTTATCCCGAATAATACATCATCACGGATAACCCGTTATCCCGAATAATACATTATCACGGGGAACGCGTTATCCCGAATATACATTATCACGGGAAACGCGTTATCCCGAATAATTCATTATCACGGGAAACACGTTATCCCGAATAATACATTATCACGGGATACAAGTTATTCCGAATGATATTTTGTTACGGGAAACACGTTATGCCATATAATATTTTATTACGGGAAACAAGTTATCCCGAATAATTCATTATCACGGAAAGCACGTTATCCCGAATAATACATTATCACGGAAAGCACGTTATCCCGAATAATACATTATCACGGGAAACGCGTTATCCCGATTAATACATTATCACGGGAAACGCGTTATCCCGAATAATTCATTATCACGGAAAACCCGTTATCCCGAATTATTCATTATCACGGGGATCGCGTTATCCCGAATAATACATTATCACGGGAAACAAGTTATCCCGAATAATTCATTATCACGGAAAGCAAGTTATCCCGAATAATACATTATTACGGAAAACCCGTTATCCCGAATTATTCATTATCACGGGGATCGCATTATCCCGAATAATACATTATCACGGGAAACGCGTTATCCCGAATAATACATTATCACGGGATACATGTTATCCCGAATGATATTTTGTGACGGGAAACACGTTATGCCATATAATATTTTATCACGGGAAACACATTATTCCCAATAATCTTTTATCACGGGAAACAAGTTATCCCGAATAATTCATTATCACGGAAAGCACGTTATCCCGAATAATACATTATCACGGAAAGCACGTTATCCCGAATAATTCATTATCACGGAAAACCCGTTATCCCGAATTATTCATTATCACGGGGAACGCGTTATCCCGAATAATTCATTATCACGGATAACCCGTTATCCCGAATAATGTTTTATCACGGGGAACGCGTTATCCCGAATTAACATTATCACGGGAAACACGTTATCCCCAATAATACATCATCACGGGAAACAAGTTATCCCGAATAATTCATTATCACGGATAACCCGTTATCCCGAATAATTCATTATCACGGATAACCCGTTATCCCGAATAATACATTATCACGGGGAACGCGTTATCCCGAATATACATTATCACGGGAAACGCGTTATCCCGAATAATTCATTATCACGGGAAACACGTTATCCCGAATAATACATTATCACGGGATACAAGTTATTCCGAATGATATTATGTTACGGGAAACACGTTATGCCATATAATATTTTATCACGGGAAACAAGTTATCCCGAATAATTCATTATCACGGAAAGCACGTTATCCCGAATAATACATTATCACGGAAAGCAAGTTATCCCGAATAATACATTATCACGGGGAACTCATTACCCCGAATAATTCATTATCACGGATAACCCGTTATCCCGAATTATTCATTATCACGGGGAACGCGTTATCCCGAATAATTCATTATCACGGATAACCCGTTATCCCGAATAATTCATTATCACGGATAACCCGTTATCCCGAATTATACATTATCACGGGAAACGCGTTATCCCGAATAATTCATTATCACGGGATACAAGTTATTCCGAATGATATTTTGTTACGGGAAACACGTTATGCCATATAATATTTTATCACGGGAAACACATTATTCCCAATAATCTTTTATCACGGGAAACAAGTTATCCCGAATAATTCATTATCACGGAAAGCACGTTATCCCGAATAATACATTATCACGGGGAACTCGTTATCCTGAATAATACATTATCACGGAAAGCACGTTATCCCGAATTATACATTATCACGGGAAACAAGTTATCCCGAATAATACATTATCACGGAAAACTCGTTATCCCGAATAATACATTATCACGGGGGACGCGTTATTCCGAATAATACATTATCACGGGATACAAGTTATCCCGAATAATACATAATCACGTGAAAAATGTAATGCCGAATAATTCATTATCACGGAAAGCACGTTATCCCGAATAATACATTATCACGGGAAACGCGTTATCCCGATTAATACATTATCACGGGAAACGCGTTATCCCGAATAATTCATTATCACGGGAAACATGTTATCCCGAATAATTCATTATCACGGAAAACCCGTTATCCCGAATTATTCATTATCACGGGGAACGCGTTATCCCGAATAATTCATTATCACGGATAACCCGTTATCCCGAATAATTCATTATCACGGATAACCCGTTATCCCGAATAATACATTATCACGGGGAACGCGTTATCCAGAATATACATTATCACGGGAAACGCGTTATCCCGAATAATACATTATAACGGGATACATGTTATCCCGAATGATATTTTGTGACGGGAAACACGTTATGCCATATAATATTTTATCACGGGAAACACATTATTCCCAATAATCTTTTATCACGGGAAACAAGTTATCCCGAATAATTCATTATCACGGAAAGCACGTTATCCCGAAAAATACATTATCACGGATAACCCGTTATCCCGAATAATACATTATCACGGGGAACGCGTTATCCAGAATATACATTATCACGGGAAACGCGTTATCCCGAATAATACATTATCACGGGGAACTCGTTATCCCGAATAATACATTATCACGGAAAGCACGTTATCCCGAATTATACATTATCACGGGAAACAAGTTATCCCGAATAATACATTATCACGGGAAACGCGTAATCCCGTATAATTCATTATCACGGGGAACATTTTATCCCGAATAATACATTATCACGGGGAACGCGTTATCCCGAATAATTCATTATCACGGGGAACGCGTTATCCCGAATAATTCATTATCACGGGAAACATGTTATCCCGAATAATTCGTTATCACGGAAAACCCGTTATCCCGAATTATACATTATCACGGGGATCGCGTTATCCCGAATAATACATCATCACGGGAAACAAGTTATCCCGAATAATTCATTATTCGGGATAACCCGTTATCCCGAATAATTCATTATCACGGATAACCCGTTATCCCGAATAATACATTATCACGGGGAACGCGTTATCCCGAATATACATTATCACGGGAAACGCGTTATCCCGAATAATTCATTATCACGGGAAACACGTTATCCCGAATAATACATTATCACGGGATACAAGTTATTCCGAATGATATTTTGTTACGGGAAACACGTTATGCCATATAATATTTTATCACGGGAAACAAGTTATCCCGAATAATTCATTATCACGGGATACAAGTTATCCCGAATAATACATTATCACGTGAAAAATGTAATGCCGAATAATTCATTATCACGGAAAGCACGTTATCCCGAATAATACATTATCACGGGAAACGCGTTATCCCGATTAATACATTATCACGGGAAACGCGTTATCCCGAATAATTCATTATCACGGGAAACATGTTATCCCGAATAATTCATTATCACGGAAAACCCGTTATCCCGAATTATTCATTATCACGGGGAACGCGTTATCCAGAATATACATTATCACGGGAAACGCGTTATCCCGAATAATACATTATCACGGGATACATGTTATCCCGAATGATATTTTGTGACGGGAAACACGTTATGCCATATAATATTTTATCACGGGAAACACATTATTCCCAATAATCTTTTATCACGGGAAACAAGTTATCCCGAATAATTCATTATCACGGAAAGCACGTTATCCCGAATAATACATTATCACGGAAAGCACGTTATCCCGAATAATTCATTATCACGGAAAACCCGTTATCCCGAATTATTCATTATCACGGGGAACGCGTTATCCCGAATAATTCATTATCACGGATAACCCGTTATCCCGAATAATGTTTTATCACGGGGAACGCGTTATCCCGAATTAACATTATCACGGGAAACACGTTATCCCCAATAATACATCATCACGGGAAACAAGTTATCCCGAATAATTCATTATCACGGATAACCCGTTATCCCGAATAATTCATTATCACGGATAACCCGTTATCCCGAATAATACATTATCACGGGGAACGCGTTATCCCGAATATACATTATCACGGGAAACGCGTTATCCCGAATAATTCATTATCACGGGAAACACGTTATCCCGAATAATACATTATCACGGGATACAAGTTATTCCGAATGATATTATGTTACGGGAAACACGTTATGCCATATAATATTTTATCACGGGAAACAAGTTATCCCGAATAATTCATTATCACGGAAAGCACGTTATCCCGAATAATTCATTATCACGGGAAACATGTTATCCCGAATAATTCATTATCACGGAAAACCCGTTATCCCGAATTATTCATTATCACGGGGATCGCGTTATCCCAAATAATACATTATCACGGGAAACAAGTTATCCCGAATAATTCATTATCACGGAAAGCAAGTTATCCCGAATAATACATTATCACGGGGAACTCATTACCCCGATTAATACATTATCACGGGAAACGAGTTATCCCGAATAATTCATTATCACGGGAAACATGTTATCCCGAATAATTCATTATCACGGAAAACCCGTTATCCCGAATTATTCATTATCACGGGGATCGCGTTATCCCAAATAATACATTATCACGGGAAACAAGTTATCCCGAATAATTCATTATCACGGAAAGCAAGTTATCCCGAATAATACATTATCACGGGGAACTCATTACCCCGAATAATACATTATCACGGAAAACCCGTTATCCCGAATTATTCATTATCACGGGGATCGCATTATCCCGAATAATACATTATCACGGGAAACAAGTTATCCCGAATAATTCATTATCACGGATAACCCGTTATCCCGAATTATTCATTATCACGGGGAACGCGTTATCCCGAATAATTCATTATCACGGATAACCCGTTATCCCGAATAATTCATTATCACGGATAACCCGTTATCCCGAATTATACATTATCACGGGAAACGCGTTATCCCGAATAATTCATTATCACGGGATACAAGTTATTCCGAATGATATTTTGTTACGGGAAACACGTTATGCCATATAATATTTTATCACGGGAAACACATTATTCCCAATAATCTTTTATCACGGGAAACAAGTTATCCCGAATAATTCATTATCACGGAAAGCACGTTATCCCGAATAATACATTATCACGGGGAACGCGTTATTCCGAATAATACATTATCACGGGATACAAGTTATTCCGAATGATATTATGTTACGGGAAACACGTTATGCCATATAATATTTTATCACGGGAAACAAGTTATCCCGAATAATTCATTATCACGGAAAGCACGTTATCCCGAATAATACATTATCACGGAAAGCAAGTTATCCCGAATAATACATTATCACGGGGAACTCATTACCCCGAATAATACATTATCACGGAAAACCCGTTATCCCGAATTATTCATTATCACGGGGATCGCATTATCCCGAATAATACATTATCACGGGAAACAAGTTATCCCGAATAATTCATTATCACGGATAACCCGTTATCCCGAATTATTCATTATCACGGGGAACGCGTTATCCCGAATAATTCATTATCACGGATAACCCGTTATCCCGAATAATTCATTATCACGGATAACCCGTTATCCCGAATTATACATTATCACGGGAAACGCGTTATCCCGAATAATTCATTATCACGGGATACAAGTTATTCCGAATGATATTTTGTTACGGGAAACACGTTATGCCATATAATATTTTATCACGGGAAACACATTATTCCCAATAATCTTTTATCACGGGAAACAAGTTATCCCGAATAATTCATTATCACGGAAAGCACGTTATCCCGAATAATACATTATCACGGGGAACTCGTTATCCTGAATAATACATTATCACGGAAAGCACGTTATCCCGATTAATACATTATCACGGGAAACGCGTTATCCCGAATAATTCATTATCACGGGAAACATGTTATCCCGAATAATTCATTATCACGGAAAACCCGTTATCCCGAATTATTCATTATCACGGGGAACGCGTTATCCCGAATTATTCATTATCACGGGGAACGCGTTATCCCGAATAATTCATTATCACGGATAACCCGTTATCCCGAATAATTCATTATCACGGATAACCCGTTATCCCGAATAATACATTATCACGGGGAACGCGTTATCCAGAATATACATTATCACGGGAAACGCGTTATCCCGAATAATACATTATAACGGGATACATGTTATCCCGAATGATATTTTGTGACGGGAAACACGTTATGCCATATAATATTTTATCACGGGAAACACATTATTCCCAATAATCTTTTATCACGGGAAACAAGTTATCCCGAATAATTCATTATCACGGGAAGCACGTTATCCCGAATAATACATTATCACGGGGAACGCGTTATCCCCAATATACATTATCACGGGGAACGCGTTATCCAGAATATACATTATCACGGGAAACGCGTTATCCCGAATAATACATTATAACGGGATACATGTTATCCCGAATGATATTTTGTGACGGGAAACACGTTATGCCATATAATATTTTATCACGGGAAACACATTATTCCCAATAATCTTTTATCACGGGAAACAAGTTATCCCGAATAATTCATTATCACGGAAAGCACGTTATCCCGAAAAATACATTATCACGGATAACCCGTTATCCCGAATAATACATTATCACGGGGAACGCGTTATCCAGAATATACATTATCACGGGAAACGCGTTATCCCGAATAATACATTATCACGGGGAACTCGTTATCCCGAATAATACATTATCACGGAAAGCACGTTATCCCGAATTATACATTATCACGGGAAACAAGTTATCCCGAATAATACATTATCACGGGAAACGCGTAATCCCGTATAATTCATTATCACGGGGAACATTTTATCCCGAATAATACATTATCACGGGGAACGCGTTATCCCGAATAATTCATTATCACGGGGAACGCGTTATCCCGAATAATTCATTATCACGGGAAACATGTTATCCCGAATAATTCGTTATCACGGAAAACCCGTTATCCCGAATTATACATTATCACGGGGATCGCGTTATCCCGAATAATACATCATCACGGGAAACAAGTTATCCCGAATAATTCATTATTCGGGATAACCCGTTATCCCGAATAATTCATTATCACGGATAACCCGTTATCCCGAATAATACATTATCACGGGGAACGCGTTATCCCGAATATACATTATCACGGGAAACGCGTTATCCCGAATAATTCATTATCACGGGAAACACGTTATCCCGAATAATACATTATCACGGGATACAAGTTATTCCGAATGATATTTTGTTACGGGAAACACGTTATGCCATATAATATTTTATCACGGGAAACAAGTTATCCCGAATAATTCATTATCACGGGATACAAGTTATCCCGAATAATACATTATCACGTGAAAAATGTAATGCCGAATAATTCATTATCACGGAAAGCACGTTATCCCGAATAATACATTATCACGGGAAACGCGTTATCCCGATTAATACATTATCACGGGAAACGCGTTATCCCGAATAATTCATTATCACGGGAAACATGTTATCCCGAATAATTCATTATCACGGAAAACCCGTTATCCCGAATTATTCATTATCACGGGGAACGCGTTATCCAGAATATACATTATCACGGGAAACGCGTTATCCCGAATAATACATTATCACGGGATACATGTTATCCCGAATGATATTTTGTGACGGGAAACACGTTATGCCATATAATATTTTATCACGGGAAACACATTATTCCCAATAATCTTTTATCACGGGAAACAAGTTATCCCGAATAATTCATTATCACGGAAAGCACGTTATCCCGAATAATACATTATCACGGAAAGCACGTTATCCCGAATAATTCATTATCACGGAAAACCCGTTATCCCGAATTATTCATTATCACGGGGAACGCGTTATCCCGAATAATTCATTATCACGGATAACCCGTTATCCCGAATAATGTTTTATCACGGGGAACGCGTTATCCCGAATTAACATTATCACGGGAAACACGTTATCCCCAATAATACATCATCACGGGAAACAAGTTATCCCGAATAATTCATTATCACGGATAACCCGTTATCCCGAATAATTCATTATCACGGATAACCCGTTATCCCGAATAATACATTATCACGGGGAACGCGTTATCCCGAATATACATTATCACGGGAAACGCGTTATCCCGAATAATTCATTATCACGGGAAACACGTTATCCCGAATAATACATTATCACGGGATACAAGTTATTCCGAATGATATTATGTTACGGGAAACACGTTATGCCATATAATATTTTATCACGGGAAACAAGTTATCCCGAATAATTCATTATCACGGAAAGCACGTTATCCCGAATAATTCATTATCACGGGAAACATGTTATCCCGAATAATTCATTATCACGGAAAACCCGTTATCCCGAATTATTCATTATCACGGGGATCGCGTTATCCCAAATAATACATTATCACGGGAAACAAGTTATCCCGAATAATTCATTATCACGGAAAGCAAGTTATCCCGAATAATACATTATCACGGGGAACTCATTACCCCGATTAATACATTATCACGGGAAACGAGTTATCCCGAATAATTCATTATCACGGGAAACATGTTATCCCGAATAATTCATTATCACGGAAAACCCGTTATCCCGAATTATTCATTATCACGGGGATCGCGTTATCCCAAATAATACATTATCACGGGAAACAAGTTATCCCGAATAATTCATTATCACGGAAAGCAAGTTATCCCGAATAATACATTATCACGGGGAACTCATTACCCCGAATAATACATTATCACGGAAAACCCGTTATCCCGAATTATTCATTATCACGGGGATCGCATTATCCCGAATAATACATTATCACGGGAAACAAGTTATCCCGAATAATTCATTATCACGGATAACCCGTTATCCCGAATTATTCATTATCACGGGGAACGCGTTATCCCGAATAATTCATTATCACGGATAACCCGTTATCCCGAATAATTCATTATCACGGATAACCCGTTATCCCGAATTATACATTATCACGGGAAACGCGTTATCCCGAATAATTCATTATCACGGGATACAAGTTATTCCGAATGATATTTTGTTACGGGAAACACGTTATGCCATATAATATTTTATCACGGGAAACACATTATTCCCAATAATCTTTTATCACGGGAAACAAGTTATCCCGAATAATTCATTATCACGGAAAGCACGTTATCCCGAATAATACATTATCACGGGGAACTCGTTATCCTGAATAATACATTATCACGGAAAGCACGTTATCCCGAATTATACATTATCACGGGAAACAAGTTATCCCGAATAATACATTATCACGGGAAACGCGTTATCCCGAATTATTCATTATCACGGAAAACTCGTTATCCCGAATAATACATTATCACGGGGAACGCGTTATTCCGAATAATACATTATCACGGGATACAAGTTATCCCGAATAATACATAATCACGTGAAAAATGTAATGCCGAATAATTCATTATCACGGAAAGCACGTTATCCCGAATAATACATTATCACGGGAAACGCGTTATCCCGATTAATACATTATCACGGGAAACGCGTTATCCCGAATAATTCATTATCACGGGAAACATGTTATCCCGAATAATTCATTATCACGGAAAACGCGTTATCCCGAATTATTCATTATCACGGGGAACGCGTTATCCCGAATAATTCATTATCACGGATAACCCGTTATCCCGAATAATTCATTATCACGGATAACCCGTTATCCCGAATAATACATTATCACGAGGAACGCGTTATCCAGAATATACATTATCACGGGAAACGCGTTATCCCGAATAATACATTATAACGGGATACATGTTATCCCGAATGATATTTTGTGACGGGAAACACGTTATGCCATATAATATTTTATCACGGGAAACACATTATTCCCAATAATCTTTTATCACGGGAAACAAGTTATCCCGAATAATTCATTATCACGGAAAGCACGTTATCCCGAATAATACATTATCACGGGGAACTCGTTATCCCGAATAATACATTATCACGGAAAGCACGTTATCCCGAATTATACATTATCACGGGAAACGCGTTATCCCGATTAATACATTATCACGGGAAACGCGTTATCCCGAATAATTCATTATCACGGGAAACATGTTATCCCGAATAATTCATTATCACGGAAAACCCGTTATCCCGAATTATTCATTATCACGGGGAACGCGTTATCCCGAATAATTCATTATCACGGATAACCCGTTATCCCGAATTATACATTATCACGGGGAACGCGTTATCCAGAATATACATTATCACGGGAAACGCGTTATCCCGAATAATACATTATCACGGGATACATGTTATCCCGAATGATATTTTGTGACGGGAAACACGTTATGCCATATAATATTTTATCACGGGAAACACATTATTCCCAATAATCTTTTATCACGGGAAACAAGTTATCCCGAATAATTCATTATCACGGGAAGCACGTTATCCCGAATAATACATTATCACGGGGAACGCGTTATCCCCAATATACATTATCACGGGGAACGCGTTATCCAGAATATACATTATCACGGGAAACGCGTTATCCCGAATAATACATTATAACGGGATACATGTTATCCCGAATGATATTTTGTGACGGGAAACACGTTATGCCATATAATATTTTATCACGGGAAACACATTATTCTCAATAATCTTTTATCACGGGAAACAAGTTATCCCGAATAATTCATTATCACGGAAAGCACGTTATCCCGAAAAATACATTATCACGGATAACCCGTTATCCCGAATAATACATTATCACGGGGAACGCGTTATCCAGAATATACATTATCACGGGAAACGCGTTATCCCGAATAATACATTATCACGGGGAACTCGTTATCCCGAATAATACATTATCACGGAAAGCACGTTATCCCGAATTATACATTATCACGGGAAACAAGTTATCCCGAATAATACATTATCACGGGAAACGCGTAATCCCGTATAATTCATTATCACGGGGAACATTTTATCCCGAATAATACATTATCACGGGGAACGCGTTATCCCGAATAATTCATTATCACGGGGAACGCGTTATCCCGAATAATTCATTATCACGGGAAACAAGTTATCCCGAATAATACATTATCACGGGAAACGCGTTATCCCGAATAATTCATTATCACGGATAACCCGTTATCCCGAATAATACATTATCACGGGAAACGCGTTATCCCGAATATACATTATCACGGGAAACGCGTTATCCCGAATAATTCATTATCACGGGAAACACGTTATCCCGAATAATACATTATCACGGGAAACAAGTTATCCCGAATAATTCATTATCACGGATAACCCGTTATCCCGAATTATTCATTATCACGGGGAACGCGTTATCCCGAATAATTCATTATCACGGGAAACACGTTATCCCGAATAATACATTATCACGGGATACAAGTTATTCCGAATGATATTATGTTACGGGAAACACGTTATGCCATATAATATTTTATCACGGGAAACAAGTTATCCCGAATAATTCATTATCACGGAAAGCACGTTATCCCGAATAATACATTATCACGGAAATCACGTTATCCCGAATAATACATTTTCACGGGAAACGCGTTATCCCGATTAATACATTATCACGGGAAACGCGTTATCCCGAATAATTCATTATCACGGGAAACATGTTATCCCGAATAATTCATTATCACGGAAAACCCGTTATCCCGAATTATTCATTATCACGGGGATCGCGTTATCCCAAATAATACATTATCACGGGAAACAAGTTATCCCGAATAATTCATTATCACGGAAAGCAAGTTATCCCGAATAATACATTATCACGGGGAACTCATTACCCCGAATAATACATTATCACGGAAAACCCGTTATCCCGAATTATTCATTATCACGGGGATCGCATTATCCCGAATAATACATTATCACGGGAAACAAGTTATCCCGAATAATTCATTATCACGGATAACCCGTTATCCCGAATTATTCATTATCACGGGGAACGCGTTATCCCGAATAATTCATTATCACGGATAACCCGTTATCCCGAATAATTCATTATCACGGATAACCCGTTATCCCGAATTATACATTATCACGGGAAACGCGTTATCCCGAATAATTCATTATCACGGGATACAAGTTATTCCGAATGATATTTTGTTACGGGAAATACGTTATGCCATATAATATTTTATCACGGGAAACACATTATTCCCAATAATCTTTTATCACGGGAAACAAGTTATCCCGAATAATTCATTATCACGGAAAGCACGTTATCCCGAATAATACATTATCACGGGGAACTCGTTATCCTGAATAATACATTATCACGGAAAGCACGTTATCCCGAATTATACATTATCACGGGAAACAAGTTATCCCGAATAATACATTATCACGGGAAACGCGTTATCCCGAATTATTCATTATCACGGAAAACTCGTTATCCCGAATAATACATTATCACGGGGAACGCGTTATTCCGAATAATACATTATCACGGGATACAAGTTATCCCGAATAATACATAATCACGTGAAAAATGTAATGCCGAATAATTCATTATCACGGAAAGCACGTTATGCCGAATAATACATTATCACGGGAAACGCGTTATCCCGATTAATACATTATCACGGGAAACGCGTTATCCCGAATAATTCATTATCACGGGAAACATGTTATCCCGAATAATTCATTATCACGGAAAACCCGTTATCCCGAATTATTCATTATCACGGGGAACGCGTTATCCCGAATAATTCATTATCACGGATAACCCGTTATCCCGAATAATTCATTATCACGGATAACCCGTTATCCCGAATAATACATTATCACGGGGAACGCGTTATCCAGAATATACATTATCACGGGAAACGCGTTATCCCGAATAATACATTATAACGGGATACATGTTATCCCGAATGATATTTTGTGACGGGAAACACGTTATGCCATATAATATTTTATCACGGGAAACACATTATTCCCAATAATCTTTTATCACGGGAAACAAGTTATCCCGAATAATTCATTATCACGGGAAGCACGTTATCCCGAATAATACATTATCACGGGGAACGCGTTATCCCCAATATACATTATCACGGGGAACGCGTTATCCAGAATATACATTATCACGGGAAACGCGTTATCCCGAATAATACATTATAACGGGATACATGTTATCCCGAATGATATTTTGTGACGGGAAACACGTTATGCCATATAATATTTTATCACGGGAAACACATTATTCTCAATAATCTTTTATCACGGGAAACAAGTTATCCCGAATAATTCATTATCACGGAAAGCACGTTATCCCGAAAAATACATTATCACGGATAACCCGTTATCCCGAATAATACATTATCACGGGGAACGCGTTATCCAGAATATACATTATCACGGGAAACGCGTTATCCCGAATAATACATTATCACGGGGAACTCGTTATCCCGAATAATACATTATCACGGAAAGCACGTTATCCCGAATTATACATTATCACGGGAAACAAGTTATCCCGAATAATACATTATCACGGGAAACGCGTAATCCCGTATAATTCATTATCACGGGGAACATTTTATCCCGAATAATACATTATCACGGGGAACGCGTTATCCCGAATAATTCATTATCACGGGGAACGCGTTATCCCGAATAATTCATTATCACGGGAAACAAGTTATCCCGAATAATACATTATCACGGGAAACGCGTTATCCCGAATAATTCATTATCACGGATAACCCGTTATCCCGAATAATACATTATCACGGGGAACGCGTTATCCCGAATATACATTATCACGGGAAACGCGTTATCCCGAATAATTCATTATCACGGGAAACACGTTATCCCGAATAATACATTATCACGGGATACAAGTTATTCCGAATGATATTTTGTTACGGGAAACACGTTATGCCATATAATATTTTATCACGGGAAACAAGTTATCCCGAATAATTCATTATCACGGAAAGCACGTTATCCCGAATAATACATTATCACGGAAAGCACGTTATCCCGAATAATACATTATCACGGGAAACGCGTTATCCCGATTAATACATTATCACGGGAAACGCGTTATCCCGAATAATTCATTATCACGGAAAGCAAGTTATCCCGAATAATACATTATTACGGAAAACCCGTTATCCCGAATTATTCATTATCACGGGGATCGCATTATCCCGAATAATACATTATCACGGGGAACGCGTTATCCCGAATAATTCATTATCACGGATAACCCGTTATCCCGAATAATTCATTATCACGGAAAACCCGTTATCCCGAATTATTCATTATCACGGGGAACGCGTTATCCCGAATAATTCATTATCACGGATAACCCGTTATCCCGAATAATTCATTATCACGGAAAGCACGTTATCCCGAATAATACATTATCACGGAAAGCACGTTATCCCGAATAATACATTATCACGGGAAACGCGTTATCCCGATTAATACATTATCACGGGAAACGCGTTATCCCGAATAATACATTATCACGGAAAGCACGTTATCCCGAATAATACATTATCACGGGGAACGCGTTATCCCGAATAATTCATTATCACGGATAACCCGTTATCCCGAATAATACATTATCACGGGGAACGCGTTATCCAGAATATACATTATCACGGGAAACGCGTTATCCCGAATAATTCATTATCACGGGAAACCCGTTATCCCGAATAATACATTATCACGGGGAACGCATTATTCCGAATAATACATTATCACGGGATACAAGTTATACCGAATAATACATTATCACGGGAAACATGTTATCCCGAATAATTCATTATCACGGAAAACCCGTTATCCCGAATAATACATTATCACGGGATACATGTTATCCCGATTGATATTTTGTGACGGGAAACACGTTATGCCATATAATATTTTATCACGGGAAACACTTTATTCCCAATAATCTTTTATCACGGGAAACAAGTTATCCCGAATAATTCATTATCACGGAAAGCACGTTATCCCGAATAATACATTATCACGGAAAGCCCGTTATCCCGAATAATACATTATCACGGGAAACGCGTTATCCCGATTAATACATTATCACGGGAAACGCGTTATCCCGAATAATTCATTATCACGGGAAACGTGTTATCCCGAATAATACATTATCACGGGAAACGCGTTATCCCGAATTATTCATTATCACGGAAAGCACGTTATCCCGAATAATACATTATCACGGAAAGCCCGTTATCCCGAATAATACATTATCACGGGAAACGCGTTATCCCGATTAATACATTATCACGGGAAACGCGTTATCCCGAATAATTCATTATCACGGGAAACATGTTATCCCGAATAATTCATTATCACGGAAAACCCGTTATCCCGAATTATTCATTATCACGGGGAACGCGTTATCCCGAATAATTCATTATCACGGATAACCCGTTATCCCGAATAATACATTATCACGGGGAACGCGTTATCCAGAATATACATTATCACGGGAAACGCGTTATCCCGAATAATTCATTATCACGGGAAACACGTTATCCCGAATAATACATTATCACGAGGAACTCGTTACCCCGAATAATTCATTATCACCGGAAACATGTTATCCCGAATAATTCATTATCACGGAAAACCCGTTATCCCGAATTATACATTATCACGGGGATCGCGTTATCCCGAATAATACATTATCATGGAAAACCCGTTATCCCGAATTATTCATTATCACGGGGATCGCGTTATCCCGAATAATACATTATCACGGGAAACAAGTTATCCCGAATAATTCATTATCACGGATAACCCGTTATCCCGAATAATACATTATCACGGGAAACGCGTTATCCCGAATTATTCATTATCACGGAAAACCCGTTATCCCGAATAATACATTATCACGGGAAACATGTTATCCCGAATAATTCATTATCACGGAAAACCCGTTATCCCGAATAATACATTATCACGGGATACATGTTATCCCGATTGATATTTTGTGACGGGAAACACGTTATGCCATATAATATTTTATCACGGGAAACACATTATTCCCAATAATCTTTTATCACGGGAAACAAGTTATCCCGAATAATTCATTATCACGGAAAGCACGTTATCCCGAATAATACATTATCACGGAAAGCACGTTATCCCGAATAATACATTATCACGGAAAACCCGTTATCCCGAATAATTCATTATCACGGAAAGCACGTTATCCCGAATAATACATTATCACGGAAAGCACGTTATCCCGAATAATACATTATCACGGGAAACTCGTTATCCCGATTAATACATTATCACGGGAAACGCGTTATCCCGAATAATACATTATCACGGAAAGCACGTTATCCCGAATAATACATTATCACGGGGAACGCGTTATCCCGAATAATTCATTATCACGGATAACCCGTTATCCCGAATAATACATTATCACGGGGAACGCGTTATCCAGAATATACATTATCACGGGAAACGCGTTATCCCGAATAATTCATTATCACGGGAAACCCGTTATCCCGAATAATACATTATCACGGGGAACGCATTATTCCGAATAATACATTATCACGGGATACAAGTTATACCGAATAATACATTATCACGGGAAACATGTTATCCCGAATAATTCATTATCACGGAAAACCCGTTATCCCGAATAATACATTATCACGGGATACATGTTATCCCGATTGATAATTTGTGACGGGAAACACGTTATGCCATATAATATTTTATCACGGGAAACACATTATTCCCAATAATCTTTTATCACGGGAAACAAGTTATCCCGAATAATTCATTATCACGGAAAGCACGTTATCCCGAATAATACATTATCACGGAAAGCACGTTATCCCGAATAATACATTATCACGGGAAACGCGTTATCCCGATTAATACATTATCACGGGAAACGCGTTATCCCGAATAATTCATTATCACGGGAAACATGTTATCCCGAATAATACATTATCACGGGAAACGCGTTATCCCGAATTATTCATTATCACGGAAAGCACGTTATCCCGAATAATACATTATCACGGAAAGCCCGTTATCCCGAATAATACATTATCACGGGAAACGCGTTATCCCGATTAATACATTATCACGGGAAACGCGTTATCCCGAATAATTCATTATCACGGGAAACATGTTATCCCGAATAATTCATTATCACGGAAAACCCGTTATCCCGAATTATTCATTATCACGGGGAACGCGTTATCCCGAATAATTCATTATCACGGATAACCCGTTATCCCGAATAATACATTATCACGGGGAACGCGTTATCCAGAATATACATTATCACGGGAAACGCGTTATCCCGAATAATTCATTATCACGGGAAACACGTTATCCCGAATAATACATTATCACGGGATACATGTTATCCCGAATGATATTTTGTGACGGGAAACACGTTATGCCATATAATATTTTATCACGGGAAACACATTATTCCCAATAATCTTTTATCACGGGAAACAAGTTATCCCGAATAATTCATTATCACGGAAAGCACGTTATCCCGAATAATACATTATCACGGGGAACTCGTTATCCCGAATAATACATTATCACGGAAAGCACATTATCCCGAATTATACATTAGCACGGGAAACAAGTTATCCCGAATAATACATTATCACGGGAAACCCGTTATCCCGAATAATGTTTTATCACGGGGAACGCGTTATCCCGAATTAACATTATCACGGGAAACACGTTATCCCGAATAATACATTATCACGGGATACAAGTTATCCCGAATGATATTTTATTACGGGAAACGCGTTATCCCGAATAATTCATTATCACGGGAAACACGTTATCCCGAATAATACATTATCATGGGATACAAGTTATCCCGAATGATATTTTGTTACGAGAAACACGTAATGCCATATAATATTTTATCACGGGAAACACATTATTCCCAATAATCTTTTATCACGGGAAACAAGTTTTCCCGAATAATTCATTATCACGGAAAGCACGTTATCCCGAATAATACATTATCACGAGGAACTCGTTACCCCGAATAATTCATTATCACCGGAAACATGTTATCCCGAATAATTCATTATCACGGAAAACCCGTTATCCCGAATTATACATTATCACGGGGATCGCGTTATCCCGAATAATACATTATCATGGAAAACCCGTTATCCCGAATTATTCATTATCACGGGGATCGCGTTATCCCGAATAATACATTATCACGGGAAACAAGTTATCCCGAATAATTCATTATCACGGATAACCCGTTATCCCGAATAATACATTATCACGGGAAACGCGTTATCCCGAATTATTCATTATCACGGAAAACCCGTTATCCCGAATAATACATTATCACGGGGAACGCATTATTCCGAATAATACATTATCACGGGATACAAGTTATCCCGAATAATACATTATCACGGGAAACATGTTATCCCGAATAATTCATTATCACGGAAAACCCGTTATCCCGAATAATACATTATCACGTGAAAAATGTAATGCCGAATAATTCATTATCACGGAAAGCACGTTATCCCGAATAATACATTATCACGTGAAAAATGTAATGCCGAATAATTCATTATCACGGAAAGCACGTTATCCCGAATAATACATTATCACGGGAAACGCGTTATCCCGATTAATACATTATCACGGGAAACGCGTTATCCCGAATAATTCATTATCACGGGAAACATGTTATCCCGAATAATTCATTATCACGGAAAACCCGTTATCCCGAATAATACATTATCACGGGATACATGTTATCCCGAATGATATTTTGTGACGGGAAACACGTTATGCCATATAATATTTTATCACGGGAAACACATTATTCCCAATAATCTTTTATCACGGGAAACAAGTTATCCCGAATAATTCATTATCACGGAAAGCACGTTATCCCGAATAATACATTATCACGGGAAACGCGTTATCCCGATTAATACATTATCACGGGAAACGCGTTATCCCGATTAATACATTATCACGGGAAACGCGTTATCCCGAATAATTCATTATCACGGGAAACATGTTATCCCGAATAATTCATTATCACGGAAAACCCGTTATCCCGAATAATACATTATCACGGGATACATGTTATCCCGAATGATATTTTGTGACTTGAAACACGGTATGCCATATAATATTTTATCACGGGAAACACATTATTCCCAATAATCTTTTATCACGGGAAACAAGTTATCCCGAATAATTCATTATCACGGAAAGCACGTTATCCCGAATAATACATTATCACGGAAAGCACGTTATCCCGAATAATACATTATCACGGGAAACGCGTTATCCCGATTAATACATTATCACGGGAAACCCGTTATCCCGAATAATGTTTTATCACGGGGAACGCGTTATCCCGAATTAACATTATCACGGGAAACACGTTATCCCGAATAATACATTATCACGGGATACAAGTTATCCCGAATGATATTTTATTACGGGAAACGCGTTATCCCGAATAATTCATTATCACGGGAAACACGTTATCCCGAATAATACATTATCATGGGATACAAGTTATCCCGAATGATATTTTGTTACGGGAAACACGTAATGCCATATAATATTTTATCACGGGAAACACATTATTCCCAATAATCTTTTATCACGGGAAACAAGTTTTCCCGAATAATTCATTATCACGGAAAGCACGTTATCCCGAATAATACATTATCACGAGGAACTCGTTACCCCGAATAATTCATTATCACCGGAAACATGTTATCCCGAATAATTCATTATCACGGAAAACCCGTTATCCCGAATTATACATTATCACGGGGATCGCGTTATCCCGAATAATACATTACCATGGAAAACCCGTTATCCCGAATTATTCATTATCACGGGGATCGCGTTATCCCGAATAATACATTATCACGGGAAACAAGTTATCCCGAATAATTCATTATAACGGATAACCCGTTATCCCGAATAATACATTATCACGGGAAACGCGTTATCCCGAATTATTCATTATCACGGAAAACCCGTTATCCCGAATAATACATTATCACGGGGAACGCATTATTCCGAATAATACATTATCACGGGATACAAGTTATCCCGAATAATACATTATCACGGGAAACATGTTATCCCGAATAATTCATTATCACGGAAAACCCGTTATCCCGAATAATACATTATCACGGGATACATGTTATCCCGATTGATATTTTGTGACGGGAAACACGTTATGCCATATAATATTTTATCACGGGAAACACATTATTCCCAATAATCTTTTATCACGGGAAACAAGTTATCCCGAATAATTCATTATCACGGAAAGCACGTTATCCCGAATAATACATTATCACGGAAAGCACGTTATCCCGAATAATACATTATCACGGGAAACGCGTTATCCCGATTAATACATTATCACGGGAAACGCGTTATCCCGAATAATTCATTATCACGGGAAACATGTTATCCCGAATAATACATTATCACGGGAAACGCGTTATCCCGAATTATTCATTATCACGGAAAACCCGTTATCCCGAATAATACATTATCACGGGGAACGCATTATTCCGAATAATACATTATCACGGGATACAAGTTATCCCGAATAATACATTATCACGTGAAAAATGTAATGCCGAATAATTCATTATCACGGAAAGCACGTTATCCCCAATAATACATTATCACGGGAAACGCGTTATCCCGATTAATACATTATCACGGGAAACGCGTTATCCCGAATAATTCATTATCACGGGATACGTGTTATCCCGAATAATTCATTATCACGGAAAACCCGTTATCCCGAATAATACATTATCACGGGATACATGTTATCCCGATTGATATTTTGTGACGGGAAACACGTTATGCCATATAATATTTTATCACGGGAAACGCGTTATCCCGAATAATTCATTATCACGGGAAACATGTTATCCCGAATAATTCATTATCACGGAAAACCCGTTATCCCGAATAATTCATTATCACGGAAAGCACGTTATCCCGAATAATACATTATCACGGAAAGCACGTTATCCCGAATAATACATTATCACGGGAAACGCGTTATCCCGATTAATACATTATCACGGGAAACGCGTTATCCCGAATAATACATTATCACGGAAAGCACGTTATCCCGAATAATACATTATCACGGGGAACGCGTTATCCCGAATAATTCATTATCACGGATAACCCGTTATCCCGAATAATACATTATCACGGGGAACGCGTTATCCAGAATATACATTATCACGGGAAACGCGTTATCCCGAATAATTCATTATCACGGGAAACACGTTATCCCGAATAATACATTATCACGGGATACATGTTATCCCGAATGTTATTTTGTGACGGGAAACACGTTATGCCATATAATATTTTATCACGGGAAACACATTATTCCCAATAATCTTTTATCACGGGAAACAAGTTATCCCGAATAATTCATTATCACGGAAAGCACGTTATCCCGAATAAGACATTATCACGGGATACAAGTTATCCCGAATAATACATTATCACGGGAAAAATGTAATGCCGAATAATTCATTATCACGGAAAGCACGTTATCCCGAATAATACATTATCCCGGGAAACGCGTTATCCCGATTAATACATTATCACGGGAAACACGTTATCCCGAATAATTCATTATCACGGGAAACGCGTTATCCCGCATAATTCATTATCAAGGGGAACATTTTATCCGAAATAATACATTATCAGGAGAAACATGTTATCCCGAATTATACATTATCACAGGAAACAAGTTATCTCGAATAATTCATTATCACGGATAACCCGTTATCCCGAATAATACATTATCACGGGGAATGCGTTATCCCGAATATACATTATCACGGGAAACGCGTTATCCCGAATAATTCATTATCACGGAAAGCAAGTTATCCCGAATAATACATTATTACGGAAAACCCGTTATCCCGAATTATTCATTATCACGGGGATCGCATTATCCCGAATAATACATTATCACGGGAAACAAGTTATCCCGAATAATTCATTATCACGGATAACCCGTTATCCCGAATAATACATTATCACGGGGAACGCGTTATCCCGAATATACATTATCACGGGAAACGCGTTATCCCGAATAATTCATTATCACGGAAAGCAAGTTATCCCGAATAATACATTATTACGGAAAACCCGTTATCCCGAATTATTCATTATCACGGGGATCGCATTATCCCGAATAATACATTATCACGGGAAACAAGTTATCCCGAATAATTCATTATCACGGATAACCCGTTATCCCGAATAATACATTATCACGGGGAACGCGTTATCCCGAATATACATTATCACGGGAAACGCGTTATCCCGAATAATTCATTATCACGGGATACAAGTTATTCCGAATGATATTTTGTTACGGGAAACACGTTATGCCATATAAAATTTTATCACGGGAAACACATTATTCCAAATAATCTTTTATTACGGGAAACAAGTTATCCCGAATAATTCATTATCACGGAAAGCACGTTATCCCGAATAATACATTATCACGGGGAACTCGTTATCCCGAATAATACATTATCACGGAAAGCACGTTATCCCGAATTATACATTATCACGGGAAACAAGTTATCCCGAATAATACATTATCACGGGGAACGCGTTATCCCGAATAATTCATTATCACGGAAAGCAAGTTATCCCGAATAATACATTATTACGGAAAACCCGTTATCCCGAATTATTCATTATCACGGGGATCGCATTATCCCGAATAATACATTATCACGGGAAACAAGTTATCCCGAATAATACATTATCACGGGAAACGCGTTATCCCGAATTATTCATTATCACGGAAAACCCGTTATCCCGAATAATACATTATCACGGGGAACGCGTTATCCCGAATATACATTATCACGGGAAACGCGTTATCCCGAATAATTCATTATCACGGAAAGCAAGTTATCCCGAATAATACATTATTACGGAAAACCCGTGATCCCGAATTATTCATTATCACGGGGATCGCATTATCCCGAATAATACATTATCACGGGAAACAAGTTATCCCGAATAATTCATTATCACGGATAACCCGTTATCCCGAATAATACATTATCACGGGGAACGCGTTATCCCGAATATACATTATCACGGGAAACGCGTTATCCCGAATAATTCATTATCACGGGATACAAGTTATTCCGAATGATATTTTGTTACGGGAAACACGTTATGCCATATAAAATTTTATCACGGGAAACACATTATTCCAAATAATCTTTTATCACGGGAAACAAGTTATCCCGAATAATTCATTATCACGGAAAGCACGTTATCCCGAATAATACATTATCACGGGGAACTCGTTATCCCGAATAATACATTATCACGGAAAGCACGTTATCCCGAATTATACATTATCACGGGAAACAAGTTATCCCGAATAATACATTATCACGGGAAACGCGTTATCCCGAATTATTCATTATCACGGAAAACCCGTTATCCCGAATAATACATTATCACGGGGAACGCGTTATTCCGAATAATACATTATCACGGGATACAAGTTATCCCGAATAATACATAATCACGTGAAAAATGTAATGCCGAATAATTCATTATCACGGAAAGCACGTTATCCCGAATAATACATTATCACGGGAAACGCGTTATCCCGATTAATACATTATCACGGGAAACGCGTTATCCCGAATAATTCATTATCACGGGAAACATGTTATCCCGAATAATTCATTATCACGGAAAACCCGTTATCCCGAATTATTCATTATCACGGGGAACGCGTTATCCCGAATAATTCATTATCACGGATAACCCGTTATCCCGAATAATTCATTATCACGGATAACCCGTTATCCCGAATAATACATTATCACGGGGAACGCGTTATCCAGAATATACATTATCACGGGAAACGCGTTATCCCGAATAATACATTATCACGGGAAACAAGTTATCCCGAATAATTCATTATCACGGGAAGCACGTTATCCCGAATAATACATTATCACGGGGAACGCGTTATCCCCAATATACATTATCACGGGGAACGCGTTATCCAGAATATACATTATCACGGGAAACGCGTTATCCCGAATAATACATTATAACGGGATACATGTTATCCCGAATGATATTTTGTGACGGGAAACACGTTATGCCATATAATATTTTATCACGGGAAACACATTATTCCCAATAATCTTTTATCACGGGAAACAAGTTATCCCGAATAATTCATTATCACTGAAAGCACGTTATCCCGAAAAATACATTATCACGGATAACCCGTTATCCCGAATAATACATTATCACGGGGAACGCGTTATCCAGAATATACATTATCACGGGAAACGCGTTATCCCGAATAATACATTATCACGGGGAACTCGTTATCCCGAATAATACATTATCACGGAAAGCACGTTATCCCGAATTATACATTATCACGGGAAACAAGTTATCCCGAATAATACATTATCACGGGAAACGCGTAATCCCGTATAATTCATTATCACGGGGAACATTTAATCCCGAATAATACATTATCACGGGGAACGCGTTATCCCGAATAATATTTTATCACGGGAAACAAGTTATCCCGAATAATTCATTATCACGGGGAACGCGTTATCCCGAATAATTCATTATCACGGGAAACATGTTATCCCGAATAATTCGTTATCACGGGAAACGCGTTATCCCGATTAATACATTATCACGGGAAACGCGTTATCCCGAATAATTCATTATCACGGGAAACATGTTATCCCGAATAATTCATTATCACGGAAAACCCGTTATCCCGAATTATTCATAATCACGGGGATCGCGTTATCCCGAATAATACATTATCACGGGAAACAAGTTATCCCGAATAATTCATTATCACGGAAAGCAAGTTATCCCGAATAATACATTATTACGGAAAACCCGTTATCCCGAATTATTCATTATCACGGGGATCGCATTATCCCGAATAATACATTATCACGGGAAACAAGTTATCCCGAATAATTCATTATCACGGATAACCCGTTATCCCGAATAATACATTATCACGGGGAACGCGTTATCCCGAATATACATTATCACGGGAAACGCGTTATCCCGAATAATTCATTATCACGGGATACAAGTTATTCCGAATGATATTTTGTTACGGGAAACACGTTATTCCCAATAATCTTTTATCACGGGAAACAAGTTATCCCGAATAATTCATTATCACGGAAAGCACGTTATCCCGAATAATACATTATCACGGGGAACTCGTTATCCTGAATAATACATTATTACGGAAAGCACGTTATCCCGAATTATACATTATCACGGGAAACAAGTTATCCCGAATAATACATTATCACGGGAAACGCGTTATCCCGAATTATTCATTATCACGGAAAACCCGTTATCCCGAATAATACATTATCACGGGGAACGCGTTATTCCGAATAATACATTATCACGGGATACAAGTTATCCCGAATAATACATTATCACGTGAAAAATGTAATGCCGAATAATTCATTATCACGGGAAACATGTTATCCCGAATAATTCATTATCACGGAAAACCCGTTATCCCGAATTATTCATTATCACGGGGAACGCGTTATCCCGAATAATTCATTATCACGGAAAACCCGTTATCCCGAATTATTCATTATCACGGGGAACGCGTTATCCCGAATAATTCATTATCACGGATAACCCGTTATCCCGAATAATTCATTATCACGGATAACCCGTTATCCCGAATAATACATTATCACGGGGAACGCGTTATCCAGAATATACATTATCACGGGAAACGCGTTATCCCGAATAATACATTATCACGGGATACATGTTATCCCGAATGATATTTTGTGACGGGAAACACGTTATGCCATATAATATTTTATCACGGGAAACAAGTTATCCCGAATAATTCATTATCACGGAAAGCACGTTATCCCGAATAATACATTATCACGGAAAGCACGTTATCCCGAATAATTCATTATCACGGAAAACCCGTTATCCCGAATTATTCATTATCACGGGGAACGCGTTATCCCGAATAATTCATTATCACGGATAACCCGTTATCCCGAATAATGTTTTATCACGGGGAACGCGTTATCCCGAATTAACATTATCACGGGAAACACGTTATCCCGAATAATACATTATCACGGGATACAAGTTATCCCGAATAATTCATTATCACGGAAAGCACGTTATCCCGAAAAATACATTATCACGGATAACCCGTTATCCCGAATAATACATTATCACGGGGAACGCGTTATCCAGAATATACATTATCACGGGAAACGCGTTATCCCGAATAATACATTATCACGGGGAACTCGTTATCCCGAATAATACATTATCACGGAAAGCACGTTATCCCGAATTATACATTATCACGGGAAACAAGTTATCCCGAATAATACATTATCACGGGAAACGCGTAATCCCGTATAATTCATTATCACGGGGAACATTTTATCCCGAATAATACATTATCACGGGGAACGCGTTATCCCGAATAATTCATTATCACGGGGAACGCGTTATCCCGAATAATTCATTATCACGGGAAACATGTTATCCCGAATAATTCGTTATCACGGAAAACCCGTTATCCCGAATTATACATTATCACGGGGATCGCGTTATCCCGAATAATACATCATCACGGATAACCCGTTATCCCGAATAATACATTATCACGGGGAACGCGTTATCCCGAATATACATTATCACGGGAAACGCGTTATCCCGAATAATTCATTATCACGGGAAACACGTTATCCCGAATAATACATTATCACGGGATACAAGTTATTCCGAATGATATTTTGTTACGGGAAACACGTTATGCCATATAATATTTTATTACGGGAAACAAGTTATCCCGAATAATTCATTATCACGGAAAGCACGTTATCCCGAATAATACATTATCACGGAAAGCACGTTATCCCGAATAATACATTATCACGGGAAACGCGTTATCCCGATTAATACATTATCACGGGAAACGCGTTATCCCGAATAATTCATTATCACGGAAAACCCGTTATCCCGAATTATTCATTATCACGGGGATCGCGTTATCCCGAATAATACATTATCACGGGAAACAAGTTATCCCGAATAATTCATTATCACGGAAAGCAAGTTATCCCGAATAATACATTATTACGGAAAACCCGTTATCCCGAATTATTCATTATCACGGGGATCGCATTATCCCGAATAATACATTATCACGGGAAACGCGTTATCCCGAATAATACATTGTCACGGGATACATGTTATCCCGAATGATATTTTGTGACGGGAAACACGTTATGCCATATAATATTTTATCACGGGAAACACATTATTCCCAATAATCTTTTATCACGGGAAACAAGTTATCCCGAATAATTCATTATCACGGAAAGCACGTTATCCCGAATAATACATTATCACGGAAAGCACGTTATCCCGAATAATTCATTATCACGGAAAACCCGTTATCCCGAATTATTCATTATCACGGGGAACGCGTTATCCCGAATAATTCATTATCACGGATAACCCGTTATCCCGAATAATGTTTTATCACGGGGAACGCGTTATCCCGAATTAACATTATCACGGGAAACACGTTATCCCCAATAATACATCATCACGGGAAACAAGTTATCCCGAATAATTCATTATCACGGATAACCCGTTATCCCGAATAATTCATTATCACGGATAACCCGTTATCCCGAATAATACATTATCACGGGGAACGCGTTATCCCGAATATACATTATCACGGGAAACGCGTTATCCCGAATAATTCATTATCACGGGAAACACGTTATCCCGAATAATACATTATCACGGGATACAAGTTATTCCGAATGATATTATGTTACGGGAAACACGTTATGCCATATAATATTTTATCACGGGAAACAAGTTATCCCGAATAATTCATTATCACGGAAAGCACGTTATCCCGAATAATACATTATCACGGAAAGCAAGTTATCCCGAATAATACATTATCACGGGGAACTCATTACCCCGAATAATTCATTATCACGGATAACCCGTTATCCCGAATTATTCATTATCACGGGGAACGCGTTATCCCGAATAATTCATTATCACGGATAACCCGTTATCCCGAATAATTCATTATCACGGATAACCCGTTATCCCGAATTATACATTATCACGGGAAACGCGTTATCCCGAATAATTCATTATCACGGGATACAAGTTATTCCGAATGATATTTTGTTACGGGAAACACGTTATGCCATATAATATTTTATCACGGGAAACACATTATTCCCAATAATCTTTTATCACGGGAAACAAGTTATCCCGAATAATTCATTATCACGGAAAGCACGTTATCCCGAATAATACATTATCACGGGGAACTCGTTATCCTGAATAATACATTATCACGGAAAGCACGTTATCCCGAATTATACATTATCACGGGAAACAAGTTATCCCGAATAATACATTATCACGGAAAACTCGTTATCCCGAATAATACATTATCACGGGGGACGCGTTATTCCGAATAATACATTATCACGGGATACAAGTTATCCCGAATAATACATAATCACGTGAAAAATGTAATGCCGAATAATTCATTATCACGGAAAGCACGTTATCCCGAATAATACATTATCACGGGAAACGCGTTATCCCGATTAATACATTATCACGGGAAACGCGTTATCCCGAATAATTCATTATCACGGGAAACATGTTATCCCGAATAATTCATTATCACGGAAAACCCGTTATCCCGAATTATTCATTATCACGGGGAACGCGTTATCCCGAATAATTCATTATCACGGATAACCCGTTATCCCGAATAATTCATTATCACGGATAACCCGTTATCCCGAATAATACATTATCACGGGGAACGCGTTATCCAGAATATACATTATCACGGGAAACGCGTTATCCCGAATAATACATTATAACGGGATACATGTTATCCCGAATGATATTTTGTGACGGGAAACACGTTATGCCATATAATATTTTATCACGGGAAACACATTATTCCCAATAATCTTTTATCACGGGAAACAAGTTATCCCGAATAATTCATTATCACGGAAAGCACGTTATCCCGAAAAATACATTATCACGGATAACCCGTTATCCCGAATAATACATTATCACGGGGAACGCGTTATCCAGAATATACATTATCACGGGAAACGCGTTATCCCGAATAATACATTATCACGGGGAACTCGTTATCCCGAATAATACATTATCACGGAAAGCACGTTATCCCGAATTATACATTATCACGGGAAACAAGTTATCCCGAATAATACATTATCACGGGAAACGCGTAATCCCGTATAATTCATTATCACGGGGAACATTTTATCCCGAATAATACATTATCACGGGGAACGCGTTATCCCGAATAATTCATTATCACGGGGAACGCGTTATCCCGAATAATTCATTATCACGGGAAACATGTTATCCCGAATAATTCGTTATCACGGAAAACCCGTTATCCCGAATTATACATTATCACGGGGATCGCGTTATCCCGAATAATACATCATCACGGGAAACAAGTTATCCCGAATAATTCATTATTCGGGATAACCCGTTATCCCGAATAATTCATTATCACGGATAACCCGTTATCCCGAATAATACATTATCACGGGGAACGCGTTATCCCGAATATACATTATCACGGGAAACGCGTTATCCCGAATAATTCATTATCACGGGAAACACGTTATCCCGAATAATACATTATCACGGGATACAAGTTATTCCGAATGATATTTTGTTACGGGAAACACGTTATGCCATATAATATTTTATCACGGGAAACAAGTTATCCCGAATAATTCATTATCACGGGATACAAGTTATCCCGAATAATACATTATCACGGGGAACGCGTTATCCCGAATATACATTATCACGGGAAACGCGTTATCCCGAATAATTCATTATCACGGGAAACACGTTATCCCGAATAATACATTATCACGGGATACAAGTTATTCCGAATGATATTTTGTTACGGGAAACACGTTATGCCATATAATATTTTATTACGGGAAACAAGTTATCCCGAATAATTCATTATCACGGAAAGCACGTTATCCCGAATAATACATTATCACGGAAAGCACGTTATCCCGAATAATACATTATCACGGGAAACGCGTTATCCCGATTAATACATTATCACGGGAAACGCGTTATCCCGAATAATTCATTATCACGGAAAACCCGTTATCCCGAATTATTCATTATCACGGGGATCGCGTTATCCCGAATAATACATTATCACGGGAAACAAGTTATCCCGAATAATTCATTATCACGGAAAGCAAGTTATCCCGAATAATACATTATTACGGAAAACCCGTTATCCCGAATTATTCATTATCACGGGGATCGCATTATCCCGAATAATACATTATCACGGGAAACGCGTTATCCCGAATAATACATTGTCACGGGATACATGTTATCCCGAATGATATTTTGTGACGGGAAACACGTTATGCCATATAATATTTTATCACGGGAAACACATTATTCCCAATAATCTTTTATCACGGGAAACAAGTTATCCCGAATAATTCATTATCACGGAAAGCACGTTATCCCGAATAATACATTATCACGGAAAGCACGTTATCCCGAATAATTCATTATCACGGAAAACCCGTTATCCCGAATTATTCATTATCACGGGGAACGCGTTATCCCGAATAATTCATTATCACGGATAACCCGTTATCCCGAATAATGTT
Organism: Schizaphis graminum; assembly: GCA_020882235.1. Lineage (NCBI taxonomy): Eukaryota > Metazoa > Arthropoda > Insecta > Hemiptera > Aphididae > Schizaphis > Schizaphis graminum. The sequence goes on along the minus strand of JAJFBB010000013.1, from coordinate 156,504 downwards.
TTATCACGGGGAACGCGTTATCCCGAATTAACATTATCACGGGAAACACGTTATCCCCAATAATACATCATCACGGGAAACAAGTTATCCCGAATAATTCATTATCACGGATAACCCGTTATCCCGAATAATTCATTATCACGGATAACCCGTTATCCCGAATAATACATTATCACGGGGAACGCGTTATCCCGAATATACATTATCACGGGAAACGCGTTATCCCGAATAATTCATTATCACGGGAAACACGTTATCCCGAATAATACATTATCACGGGATACAAGTTATTCCGAATGATATTATGTTACGGGAAACACGTTATGCCATATAATATTTTATCACGGGAAACAAGTTATCCCGAATAATTCATTATCACGGAAAGCACGTTATCCCGAATAATACATTATCACGGAAAGCAAGTTATCCCGAATAATACATTATCACGGGGAACTCATTACCCCGAATAATTCATTATCACGGATAACCCGTTATCCCGAATTATTCATTATCACGGGGAACGCGTTATCCCGAATAATTCATTATCACGGATAACCCGTTATCCCGAATAATTCATTATCACGGATAACCCGTTATCCCGAATTATACATTATCACGGGAAACGCGTTATCCCGAATAATTCATTATCACGGGATACAAGTTATTCCGAATGATATTTTGTTACGGGAAACACGTTATGCCATATAATATTTTATCACGGGAAACACATTATTCCCAATAATCTTTTATCACGGGAAACAAGTTATCCCGAATAATTCATTATCACGGAAAGCACGTTATCCCGAATAATACATTATCACGGGGAACTCGTTATCCTGAATAATACATTATCACGGAAAGCACGTTATCCCGAATTATACATTATCACGGGAAACAAGTTATCCCGAATAATACATTATCACGGAAAACTCGTTATCCCGAATAATACATTATCACGGGGGACGCGTTATTCCGAATAATACATTATCACGGGATACAAGTTATCCCGAATAATACATAATCACGTGAAAAATGTAATGCCGAATAATTCATTATCACGGAAAGCACGTTATCCCGAATAATACATTATCACGGGAAACGCGTTATCCCGATTAATACATTATCACGGGAAACGCGTTATCCCGAATAATTCATTATCACGGGAAACATGTTATCCCGAATAATTCATTATCACGGAAAACCCGTTATCCCGAATTATTCATTATCACGGGGAACGCGTTATCCCGAATAATTCATTATCACGGATAACCCGTTATCCCGAATAATTCATTATCACGGATAACCCGTTATCCCGAATAATACATTATCACGGGGAACGCGTTATCCAGAATATACATTATCACGGGAAACGCGTTATCCCGAATAATACATTATAACGGGATACATGTTATCCCGAATGATATTTTGTGACGGGAAACACGTTATGCCATATAATATTTTATCACGGGAAACACATTATTCCCAATAATCTTTTATCACGGGAAACAAGTTATCCCGAATAATTCATTATCACGGAAAGCACGTTATCCCGAAAAATACATTATCACGGATAACCCGTTATCCCGAATAATACATTATCACGGGGAACGCGTTATCCAGAATATACATTATCACGGGAAACGCGTTATCCCGAATAATACATTATCACGGGGAACTCGTTATCCCGAATAATACATTATCACGGAAAGCACGTTATCCCGAATTATACATTATCACGGGAAACAAGTTATCCCGAATAATACATTATCACGGGAAACGCGTAATCCCGTATAATTCATTATCACGGGGAACATTTTATCCCGAATAATACATTATCACGGGGAACGCGTTATCCCGAATAATTCATTATCACGGGGAACGCGTTATCCCGAATAATTCATTATCACGGGAAACATGTTATCCCGAATAATTCGTTATCACGGAAAACCCGTTATCCCGAATTATACATTATCACGGGGATCGCGTTATCCCGAATAATACATCATCACGGGAAACAAGTTATCCCGAATAATTCATTATTCGGGATAACCCGTTATCCCGAATAATTCATTATCACGGATAACCCGTTATCCCGAATAATACATTATCACGGGGAACGCGTTATCCCGAATATACATTATCACGGGAAACGCGTTATCCCGAATAATTCATTATCACGGGAAACACGTTATCCCGAATAATACATTATCACGGGATACAAGTTATTCCGAATGATATTTTGTTACGGGAAACACGTTATGCCATATAATATTTTATCACGGGAAACAAGTTATCCCGAATAATTCATTATCACGGGATACAAGTTATCCCGAATAATACATTATCACGTGAAAAATGTAATGCCGAATAATTCATTATCACGGAAAGCACGTTATCCCGAATAATACATTATCACGGGAAACGCGTTATCCCGATTAATACATTATCACGGGAAACGCGTTATCCCGAATAATTCATTATCACGGGAAACATGTTATCCCGAATAATTCATTATCACGGAAAACCCGTTATCCCGAATTATTCATTATCACGGGGAACGCGTTATCCAGAATATACATTATCACGGGAAACGCGTTATCCCGAATAATACATTATCACGGGATACATGTTATCCCGAATGATATTTTGTGACGGGAAACACGTTATGCCATATAATATTTTATCACGGGAAACACATTATTCCCAATAATCTTTTATCACGGGAAACAAGTTATCCCGAATAATTCATTATCACGGAAAGCACGTTATCCCGAATAATACATTATCACGGAAAGCACGTTATCCCGAATAATTCATTATCACGGAAAACCCGTTATCCCGAATTATTCATTATCACGGGGAACGCGTTATCCCGAATAATTCATTATCACGGATAACCCGTTATCCCGAATAATGTTTTATCACGGGGAACGCGTTATCCCGAATTAACATTATCACGGGAAACACGTTATCCCCAATAATACATCATCACGGGAAACAAGTTATCCCGAATAATTCATTATCACGGATAACCCGTTATCCCGAATAATTCATTATCACGGATAACCCGTTATCCCGAATAATACATTATCACGGGGAACGCGTTATCCCGAATATACATTATCACGGGAAACGCGTTATCCCGAATAATTCATTATCACGGGAAACACGTTATCCCGAATAATACATTATCACGGGATACAAGTTATTCCGAATGATATTATGTTACGGGAAACACGTTATGCCATATAATATTTTATCACGGGAAACAAGTTATCCCGAATAATTCATTATCACGGAAAGCACGTTATCCCGAATAATTCATTATCACGGGAAACATGTTATCCCGAATAATTCATTATCACGGAAAACCCGTTATCCCGAATTATTCATTATCACGGGGATCGCGTTATCCCAAATAATACATTATCACGGGAAACAAGTTATCCCGAATAATTCATTATCACGGAAAGCAAGTTATCCCGAATAATACATTATCACGGGGAACTCATTACCCCGATTAATACATTATCACGGGAAACGAGTTATCCCGAATAATTCATTATCACGGGAAACATGTTATCCCGAATAATTCATTATCACGGAAAACCCGTTATCCCGAATTATTCATTATCACGGGGATCGCGTTATCCCAAATAATACATTATCACGGGAAACAAGTTATCCCGAATAATTCATTATCACGGAAAGCAAGTTATCCCGAATAATACATTATCACGGGGAACTCATTACCCCGAATAATACATTATCACGGAAAACCCGTTATCCCGAATTATTCATTATCACGGGGATCGCATTATCCCGAATAATACATTATCACGGGAAACAAGTTATCCCGAATAATTCATTATCACGGATAACCCGTTATCCCGAATTATTCATTATCACGGGGAACGCGTTATCCCGAATAATTCATTATCACGGATAACCCGTTATCCCGAATAATTCATTATCACGGATAACCCGTTATCCCGAATTATACATTATCACGGGAAACGCGTTATCCCGAATAATTCATTATCACGGGATACAAGTTATTCCGAATGATATTTTGTTACGGGAAACACGTTATGCCATATAATATTTTATCACGGGAAACACATTATTCCCAATAATCTTTTATCACGGGAAACAAGTTATCCCGAATAATTCATTATCACGGAAAGCACGTTATCCCGAATAATACATTATCACGGGGAACGCGTTATTCCGAATAATACATTATCACGGGATACAAGTTATTCCGAATGATATTATGTTACGGGAAACACGTTATGCCATATAATATTTTATCACGGGAAACAAGTTATCCCGAATAATTCATTATCACGGAAAGCACGTTATCCCGAATAATACATTATCACGGAAAGCAAGTTATCCCGAATAATACATTATCACGGGGAACTCATTACCCCGAATAATACATTATCACGGAAAACCCGTTATCCCGAATTATTCATTATCACGGGGATCGCATTATCCCGAATAATACATTATCACGGGAAACAAGTTATCCCGAATAATTCATTATCACGGATAACCCGTTATCCCGAATTATTCATTATCACGGGGAACGCGTTATCCCGAATAATTCATTATCACGGATAACCCGTTATCCCGAATAATTCATTATCACGGATAACCCGTTATCCCGAATTATACATTATCACGGGAAACGCGTTATCCCGAATAATTCATTATCACGGGATACAAGTTATTCCGAATGATATTTTGTTACGGGAAACACGTTATGCCATATAATATTTTATCACGGGAAACACATTATTCCCAATAATCTTTTATCACGGGAAACAAGTTATCCCGAATAATTCATTATCACGGAAAGCACGTTATCCCGAATAATACATTATCACGGGGAACTCGTTATCCTGAATAATACATTATCACGGAAAGCACGTTATCCCGATTAATACATTATCACGGGAAACGCGTTATCCCGAATAATTCATTATCACGGGAAACATGTTATCCCGAATAATTCATTATCACGGAAAACCCGTTATCCCGAATTATTCATTATCACGGGGAACGCGTTATCCCGAATTATTCATTATCACGGGGAACGCGTTATCCCGAATAATTCATTATCACGGATAACCCGTTATCCCGAATAATTCATTATCACGGATAACCCGTTATCCCGAATAATACATTATCACGGGGAACGCGTTATCCAGAATATACATTATCACGGGAAACGCGTTATCCCGAATAATACATTATAACGGGATACATGTTATCCCGAATGATATTTTGTGACGGGAAACACGTTATGCCATATAATATTTTATCACGGGAAACACATTATTCCCAATAATCTTTTATCACGGGAAACAAGTTATCCCGAATAATTCATTATCACGGGAAGCACGTTATCCCGAATAATACATTATCACGGGGAACGCGTTATCCCCAATATACATTATCACGGGGAACGCGTTATCCAGAATATACATTATCACGGGAAACGCGTTATCCCGAATAATACATTATAACGGGATACATGTTATCCCGAATGATATTTTGTGACGGGAAACACGTTATGCCATATAATATTTTATCACGGGAAACACATTATTCCCAATAATCTTTTATCACGGGAAACAAGTTATCCCGAATAATTCATTATCACGGAAAGCACGTTATCCCGAAAAATACATTATCACGGATAACCCGTTATCCCGAATAATACATTATCACGGGGAACGCGTTATCCAGAATATACATTATCACGGGAAACGCGTTATCCCGAATAATACATTATCACGGGGAACTCGTTATCCCGAATAATACATTATCACGGAAAGCACGTTATCCCGAATTATACATTATCACGGGAAACAAGTTATCCCGAATAATACATTATCACGGGAAACGCGTAATCCCGTATAATTCATTATCACGGGGAACATTTTATCCCGAATAATACATTATCACGGGGAACGCGTTATCCCGAATAATTCATTATCACGGGGAACGCGTTATCCCGAATAATTCATTATCACGGGAAACATGTTATCCCGAATAATTCGTTATCACGGAAAACCCGTTATCCCGAATTATACATTATCACGGGGATCGCGTTATCCCGAATAATACATCATCACGGGAAACAAGTTATCCCGAATAATTCATTATTCGGGATAACCCGTTATCCCGAATAATTCATTATCACGGATAACCCGTTATCCCGAATAATACATTATCACGGGGAACGCGTTATCCCGAATATACATTATCACGGGAAACGCGTTATCCCGAATAATTCATTATCACGGGAAACACGTTATCCCGAATAATACATTATCACGGGATACAAGTTATTCCGAATGATATTTTGTTACGGGAAACACGTTATGCCATATAATATTTTATCACGGGAAACAAGTTATCCCGAATAATTCATTATCACGGGATACAAGTTATCCCGAATAATACATTATCACGTGAAAAATGTAATGCCGAATAATTCATTATCACGGAAAGCACGTTATCCCGAATAATACATTATCACGGGAAACGCGTTATCCCGATTAATACATTATCACGGGAAACGCGTTATCCCGAATAATTCATTATCACGGGAAACATGTTATCCCGAATAATTCATTATCACGGAAAACCCGTTATCCCGAATTATTCATTATCACGGGGAACGCGTTATCCAGAATATACATTATCACGGGAAACGCGTTATCCCGAATAATACATTATCACGGGATACATGTTATCCCGAATGATATTTTGTGACGGGAAACACGTTATGCCATATAATATTTTATCACGGGAAACACATTATTCCCAATAATCTTTTATCACGGGAAACAAGTTATCCCGAATAATTCATTATCACGGAAAGCACGTTATCCCGAATAATACATTATCACGGAAAGCACGTTATCCCGAATAATTCATTATCACGGAAAACCCGTTATCCCGAATTATTCATTATCACGGGGAACGCGTTATCCCGAATAATTCATTATCACGGATAACCCGTTATCCCGAATAATGTTTTATCACGGGGAACGCGTTATCCCGAATTAACATTATCACGGGAAACACGTTATCCCCAATAATACATCATCACGGGAAACAAGTTATCCCGAATAATTCATTATCACGGATAACCCGTTATCCCGAATAATTCATTATCACGGATAACCCGTTATCCCGAATAATACATTATCACGGGGAACGCGTTATCCCGAATATACATTATCACGGGAAACGCGTTATCCCGAATAATTCATTATCACGGGAAACACGTTATCCCGAATAATACATTATCACGGGATACAAGTTATTCCGAATGATAATATGTTACGGGAAACACGTTATGCCATATAATATTTTATCACGGGAAACAAGTTATCCCGAATAATTCATTATCACGGAAAGCACGTTATCCCGAATAATTCATTATCACGGGAAACATGTTATCCCGAATAATTCATTATCACGGAAAACCCGTTATCCCGAATTATTCATTATCACGGGGATCGCGTTATCCCAAATAATACATTATCACGGGAAACAAGTTATCCCGAATAATTCATTATCACGGAAAGCAAGTTATCCCGAATAATACATTATCACGGGGAACTCATTACCCCGATTAATACATTATCACGGGAAACGAGTTATCCCGAATAATTCATTATCACGGGAAACATGTTATCCCGAATAATTCATTATCACGGAAAACCCGTTATCCCGAATTATTCATTATCACGGGGATCGCGTTATCCCAAATAATACATTATCACGGGAAACAAGTTATCCCGAATAATTCATTATCACGGAAAGCAAGTTATCCCGAATAATACATTATCACGGGGAACTCATTACCCCGAATAATACATTATCACGGAAAACCCGTTATCCCGAATTATTCATTATCACGGGGATCGCATTATCCCGAATAATACATTATCACGGGAAACAAGTTATCCCGAATAATTCATTATCACGGATAACCCGTTATCCCGAATTATTCATTATCACGGGGAACGCGTTATCCCGAATAATTCATTATCACGGATAACCCGTTATCCCGAATAATTCATTATCACGGATAACCCGTTATCCCGAATTATACATTATCACGGGAAACGCGTTATCCCGAATAATTCATTATCACGGGATACAAGTTATTCCGAATGATATTTTGTTACGGGAAACACGTTATGCCATATAATATTTTATCACGGGAAACACATTATTCCCAATAATCTTTTATCACGGGAAACAAGTTATCCCGAATAATTCATTATCACGGAAAGCACGTTATCCCGAATAATACATTATCACGGGGAACTCGTTATCCTGAATAATACATTATCACGGAAAGCACGTTATCCCGAATTATACATTATCACGGGAAACAAGTTATCCCGAATAATACATTATCACGGGAAACGCGTTATCCCGAATTATTCATTATCACGGAAAACTCGTTATCCCGAATAATACATTATCACGGGGAACGCGTTATTCCGAATAATACATTATCACGGGATACAAGTTATCCCGAATAATACATAATCACGTGAAAAATGTAATGCCGAATAATTCATTATCACGGAAAGCACGTTATCCCGAATAATACATTATCACGGGAAACGCGTTATCCCGATTAATACATTATCACGGGAAACGCGTTATCCCGAATAATTCATTATCACGGGAAACATGTTATCCCGAATAATTCATTATCACGGAAAACGCGTTATCCCGAATTATTCATTATCACGGGGAACGCGTTATCCCGAATAATTCATTATCACGGATAACCCGTTATCCCGAATAATTCATTATCACGGATAACCCGTTATCCCGAATAATACATTATCACGAGGAACGCGTTATCCAGAATATACATTATCACGGGAAACGCGTTATCCCGAATAATACATTATAACGGGATACATGTTATCCCGAATGATATTTTGTGACGGGAAACACGTTATGCCATATAATATTTTATCACGGGAAACACATTATTCCCAATAATCTTTTATCACGGGAAACAAGTTATCCCGAATAATTCATTATCACGGAAAGCACGTTATCCCGAATAATACATTATCACGGGGAACTCGTTATCCCGAATAATACATTATCACGGAAAGCACGTTATCCCGAATTATACATTATCACGGGAAACGCGTTATCCCGATTAATACATTATCACGGGAAACGCGTTATCCCGAATAATTCATTATCACGGGAAACATGTTATCCCGAATAATTCATTATCACGGAAAACCCGTTATCCCGAATTATTCATTATCACGGGGAACGCGTTATCCCGAATAATTCATTATCACGGATAACCCGTTATCCCGAATTATACATTATCACGGGGAACGCGTTATCCAGAATATACATTATCACGGGAAACGCGTTATCCCGAATAATACATTATCACGGGATACATGTTATCCCGAATGATATTTTGTGACGGGAAACACGTTATGCCATATAATATTTTATCACGGGAAACACATTATTCCCAATAATCTTTTATCACGGGAAACAAGTTATCCCGAATAATTCATTATCACGGGAAGCACGTTATCCCGAATAATACATTATCACGGGGAACGCGTTATCCCCAATATACATTATCACGGGGAACGCGTTATCCAGAATATACATTATCACGGGAAACGCGTTATCCCGAATAATACATTATAACGGGATACATGTTATCCCGAATGATATTTTGTGACGGGAAACACGTTATGCCATATAATATTTTATCACGGGAAACACATTATTCTCAATAATCTTTTATCACGGGAAACAAGTTATCCCGAATAATTCATTATCACGGAAAGCACGTTATCCCGAAAAATACATTATCACGGATAACCCGTTATCCCGAATAATACATTATCACGGGGAACGCGTTATCCAGAATATACATTATCACGGGAAACGCGTTATCCCGAATAATACATTATCACGGGGAACTCGTTATCCCGAATAATACATTATCACGGAAAGCACGTTATCCCGAATTATACATTATCACGGGAAACAAGTTATCCCGAATAATACATTATCACGGGAAACGCGTAATCCCGTATAATTCATTATCACGGGGAACATTTTATCCCGAATAATACATTATCACGGGGAACGCGTTATCCCGAATAATTCATTATCACGGGGAACGCGTTATCCCGAATAATTCATTATCACGGGAAACAAGTTATCCCGAATAATACATTATCACGGGAAACGCGTTATCCCGAATAATTCATTATCACGGATAACCCGTTATCCCGAATAATACATTATCACGGGAAACGCGTTATCCCGAATATACATTATCACGGGAAACGCGTTATCCCGAATAATTCATTATCACGGGAAACACGTTATCCCGAATAATACATTATCACGGGAAACAAGTTATCCCGAATAATTCATTATCACGGATAACCCGTTATCCCGAATTATTCATTATCACGGGGAACGCGTTATCCCGAATAATTCATTATCACGGGAAACACGTTATCCCGAATAATACATTATCACGGGATACAAGTTATTCCGAATGATATTATGTTACGGGAAACACGTTATGCCATATAATATTTTATCACGGGAAACAAGTTATCCCGAATAATTCATTATCACGGAAAGCACGTTATCCCGAATAATACATTATCACGGAAATCACGTTATCCCGAATAATACATTTTCACGGGAAACGCGTTATCCCGATTAATACATTATCACGGGAAACGCGTTATCCCGAATAATTCATTATCACGGGAAACATGTTATCCCGAATAATTCATTATCACGGAAAACCCGTTATCCCGAATTATTCATTATCACGGGGATCGCGTTATCCCAAATAATACATTATCACGGGAAACAAGTTATCCCGAATAATTCATTATCACGGAAAGCAAGTTATCCCGAATAATACATTATCACGGGGAACTCATTACCCCGAATAATACATTATCACGGAAAACCCGTTATCCCGAATTATTCATTATCACGGGGATCGCATTATCCCGAATAATACATTATCACGGGAAACAAGTTATCCCGAATAATTCATTATCACGGATAACCCGTTATCCCGAATTATTCATTATCACGGGGAACGCGTTATCCCGAATAATTCATTATCACGGATAACCCGTTATCCCGAATAATTCATTATCACGGATAACCCGTTATCCCGAATTATACATTATCACGGGAAACGCGTTATCCCGAATAATTCATTATCACGGGATACAAGTTATTCCGAATGATATTTTGTTACGGGAAATACGTTATGCCATATAATATTTTATCACGGGAAACACATTATTCCCAATAATCTTTTATCACGGGAAACAAGTTATCCCGAATAATTCATTATCACGGAAAGCACGTTATCCCGAATAATACATTATCACGGGGAACTCGTTATCCTGAATAATACATTATCACGGAAAGCACGTTATCCCGAATTATACATTATCACGGGAAACAAGTTATCCCGAATAATACATTATCACGGGAAACGCGTTATCCCGAATTATTCATTATCACGGAAAACTCGTTATCCCGAATAATACATTATCACGGGGAACGCGTTATTCCGAATAATACATTATCACGGGATACAAGTTATCCCGAATAATACATAATCACGTGAAAAATGTAATGCCGAATAATTCATTATCACGGAAAGCACGTTATGCCGAATAATACATTATCACGGGAAACGCGTTATCCCGATTAATACATTATCACGGGAAACGCGTTATCCCGAATAATTCATTATCACGGGAAACATGTTATCCCGAATAATTCATTATCACGGAAAACCCGTTATCCCGAATTATTCATTATCACGGGGAACGCGTTATCCCGAATAATTCATTATCACGGATAACCCGTTATCCCGAATAATTCATTATCACGGATAACCCGTTATCCCGAATAATACATTATCACGGGGAACGCGTTATCCAGAATATACATTATCACGGGAAACGCGTTATCCCGAATAATACATTATAACGGGATACATGTTATCCCGAATGATATTTTGTGACGGGAAACACGTTATGCCATATAATATTTTATCACGGGAAACACATTATTCCCAATAATCTTTTATCACGGGAAACAAGTTATCCCGAATAATTCATTATCACGGGAAGCACGTTATCCCGAATAATACATTATCACGGGGAACGCGTTATCCCCAATATACATTATCACGGGGAACGCGTTATCCAGAATATACATTATCACGGGAAACGCGTTATCCCGAATAATACATTATAACGGGATACATGTTATCCCGAATGATATTTTGTGACGGGAAACACGTTATGCCATATAATATTTTATCACGGGAAACACATTATTCTCAATAATCTTTTATCACGGGAAACAAGTTATCCCGAATAATTCATTATCACGGAAAGCACGTTATCCCGAAAAATACATTATCACGGATAACCCGTTATCCCGAATAATACATTATCACGGGGAACGCGTTATCCAGAATATACATTATCACGGGAAACGCGTTATCCCGAATAATACATTATCACGGGGAACTCGTTATCCCGAATAATACATTATCACGGAAAGCACGTTATCCCGAATTATACATTATCACGGGAAACAAGTTATCCCGAATAATACATTATCACGGGAAACGCGTAATCCCGTATAATTCATTATCACGGGGAACATTTTATCCCGAATAATACATTATCACGGGGAACGCGTTATCCCGAATAATTCATTATCACGGGGAACGCGTTATCCCGAATAATTCATTATCACGGGAAACAAGTTATCCCGAATAATACATTATCACGGGAAACGCGTTATCCCGAATAATTCATTATCACGGATAACCCGTTATCCCGAATAATACATTATCACGGGGAACGCGTTATCCCGAATATACATTATCACGGGAAACGCGTTATCCCGAATAATTCATTATCACGGGAAACACGTTATCCCGAATAATACATTATCACGGGATACAAGTTATTCCGAATGATATTTTGTTACGGGAAACACGTTATGCCATATAATATTTTATCACGGGAAACAAGTTATCCCGAATAATTCATTATCACGGAAAGCACGTTATCCCGAATAATACATTATCACGGAAAGCACGTTATCCCGAATAATACATTATCACGGGAAACGCGTTATCCCGATTAATACATTATCACGGGAAACGCGTTATCCCGAATAATTCATTATCACGGAAAGCAAGTTATCCCGAATAATACATTATTACGGAAAACCCGTTATCCCGAATTATTCATTATCACGGGGATCGCATTATCCCGAATAATACATTATCACGGGGAACGCGTTATCCCGAATAATTCATTATCACGGATAACCCGTTATCCCGAATAATTCATTATCACGGAAAACCCGTTATCCCGAATTATTCATTATCACGGGGAACGCGTTATCCCGAATAATTCATTATCACGGATAACCCGTTATCCCGAATAATTCATTATCACGGATAACCCGTTATCCCGAATAATACATTATCACGGGGAACGCGTTATCCCGAATATACATTATCACGGGAAACGCGTTATCCCGAATAATTCATTATCACGGGAAACACGTTATCCCGAATAATACATTATCACGGGATACAAGTTATTCCGAATGATATTATGTTACGGGAAACACGTTATGCCATATAATATTTTATCACGGGAAACAAGTTATCCCGAATAATTCATTATCACGGAAAGCACGTTATCCCGAATAATACATTATCACGGAAATCACGTTATCCCGAATAATACATTTTCACGGGAAACGCGTTATCCCGATTAATACATTATCACGGGAAACGCGTTATCCCGAATAATTCATTATCACGGGAAACATGTTATCCCGAATAATTCATTATCACGGAAAACCCGTTATCCCGAATTATTCATTATCACGGGGATCGCGTTATCCCAAATAATACATTATCACGGGAAACAAGTTATCCCGAATAATTCATTATCACGGAAAGCAAGTTATCCCGAATAATACATTATCACGGGGAACTCATTACCCCGAATAATACATTATCACGGAAAACCCGTTATCCCGAATTATTCATTATCACGGGGATCGCATTATCCCGAATAATACATTATCACGGGAAACAAGTTATCCCGAATAATTCATTATCACGGATAACCCGTTATCCCGAATTATTCATTATCACGGGGAACGCGTTATCCCGAATAATTCATTATCACGGATAACCCGTTATCCCGAATAATTCATTATCACGGATAACCCGTTATCCCGAATTATACATTATCACGGGAAACGCGTTATCCCGAATAATTCATTATCACGGGATACAAGTTATTCCGAATGATATTTTGTTACGGGAAACACGTTATGCCATATAATATTTTATCACGGGAAACACATTATTCCCAATAATCTTTTATCACGGGAAACAAGTTATCCCGAATAATTCATTATCACGGAAAGCACGTTATCCCGAATAATACATTATCACGGGGAACTCGTTATCCTGAATAATACATTATCACGGAAAGCACGTTATCCCGAATTATACATTATCACGGGAAACAAGTTATCCCGAATAATACATTATCACGGGAAACGCGTTATCCCGAATTATTCATTATCACGGAAAACTCGTTATCCCGAATAATACATTATCACGGGGAACGCGTTATTCCGAATAATACATTATCACGGGATACAAGTTATCCCGAATAATACATAATCACGTGAAAAATGTAATGCCGAATAATTCATTATCACGGAAAGCACGTTATGCCGAATAATACATTATCACGGGAAACGCGTTATCCCGATTAATACATTATCACGGGAAACGCGTTATCCCGAATAATTCATTATCACGGGAAACATGTTATCCCGAATAATTCATTATCACGGAAAACCCGTTATCCCGAATTATTCATTATCACGGGGAACGCGTTATCCCGAATAATTCATTATCACGGATAACCCGTTATCCCGAATAATTCATTATCACGGATAACCCGTTATCCCGAATAATACATTATCACGGGGAACGCGTTATCCAGAATATACATTATCACGGGAAACGCGTTATCCCGAATAATACATTATAACGGGATACATGTTATCCCGAATGATATTTTGTGACGGGAAACACGTTATGCCATATAATATTTTATCACGGGAAACACATTATTCCCAATAATCTTTTATCACGGGAAACAAGTTATCCCGAATAATTCATTATCACGGGAAGCACGTTATCCCGAATAATACATTATCACGGGGAACGCGTTATCCCCAATATACATTATCACGGGGAACGCGTTATCCAGAATATACATTATCACGGGAAACGCGTTATCCCGAATAATACATTATAACGGGATACATGTTATCCCGAATGATATTTTGTGACGGGAAACACGTTATGCCATATAATATTTTATCACGGGAAACACATTATTCCCAATAATCTTTTATCACGGGAAACAAGTTATCCCGAATAATTCATTATCACGGAAAGCACGTTATCCCGAAAAATACATTATCACGGATAACCCGTTATCCCGAATAATACATTATCACGGGGAACGCGTTATCCAGAATATACATTATCACGGGAAACGCGTTATCCCGAATAATACATTATCACGGGGAACTCGTTATCCCGAATAATACATTATCACGGAAAGCACGTTATCCCGAATTATACATTATCACGGGAAACAAGTTATCCCGAATAATACATTATCACGGGAAACGCGTAATCCCGTATAATTCATTATCACGGGGAACATTTTATCCCGAATAATACATTATCACGGGGAACGCGTTATCCCGAATAATTCATTATCACGGGGAACGCGTTATCCCGAATAATTCATTATCACGGGAAACATGTTATCCCGAATAATTCGTTATCACGGAAAACCCGTTATCCCGAATTATACATTATCACGGGGATCGCGTTATCCCGAATAATACATCATCACGGGAAACAAGTTATCCCGAATAATTCATTATTCGGGATAACCCGTTATCCCGAATAATTCATTATCACGGATAACCCGTTATCCCGAATAATACATTATCACGGGGAACGCGTTATCCCGAATATACATTATCACGGGAAACGCGTTATCCCGAATAATTCATTATCACGGGAAACACGTTATCCCGAATAATACATTATCACGGGATACAAGTTATTCCGAATGATATTTTGTTACGGGAAACACGTTATGCCATATAATATTTTATCACGGGAAACAAGTTATCCCGAATAATTCATTATCACGGAAAGCACGTTATCCCGAATAATACATTATCACGGAAAGCACGTTATCCCGAATAATACATTATCACGGGAAACGTGTTATCCCGATTAATACATTATCACGGGAAACGCGTTATCCCGAATAATTCATTATCACGGAAAGCAAGTTATCCCGAATAATACATTATCACGGGGAACGCGTTATCCCGAATAATTCATTATCACGGATAACCCGTTATCCCGAATAATACATTATCACGGGGAACGCGTTATCCAGAATATACATTATCACGGGAAACGCGTTATCCCGAATAATACATTATCACGGGGAACTCGTTATCCCGAATAATACATTATCACGGAAAGCACGTTATCCCGAATTATACATTATCACGGGAAACAAGTTATCCCGAATAATACATTATCACGGGAAACGCGTAATCCCGTATAATTCATTATCACGGGGAACATTTTATCCCGAATAATACATTATCACGGGGAACGCGTTATCCCGAATAATTCATTATCACGGGGAACGCGTTATCCCGAATAATTCATTATCACGGGAAACAAGTTATCCCGAATAATACATTATCACGGGAAACGCGTTATCCCGAATAATTCATTATCACGGATAACCCGTTATCCCGAATAATACATTATCACGGGGAACGCGTTATCCCGAATATACATTATCACGGGAAACGCGTTATCCCGAATAATTCATTATCACGGGAAACACGTTATCCCGAATAATACATTATCACGGGATACAAGTTATTCCGAATGATATTTTGTTACGGGAAACACGTTATGCCATATAATATTTTATCACGGGAAACAAGTTATCCCGAATAATTCATTATCACGGAAAGCACGTTATCCCGAATAATACATTATCACGGAAAGCACGTTATCCCGAATAATACATTATCACGGGAAACGCGTTATCCCGATTAATACATTATCACGGGAAACGCGTTATCCCGAATAATTCATTATCACGGAAAGCAAGTTATCCCGAATAATACATTATTACGGAAAACCCGTTATCCCGAATTATTCATTATCACGGGGATCGCATTATCCCGAATAATACATTATCACGGGGAACGCGTTATCCCGAATAATTCATTATCACGGATAACCCGTTATCCCGAATAATTCATTATCACGGAAAACCCGTTATCCCGAATTATTCATTATCACGGGGAACGCGTTATCCCGAATAATTCATTATCACGGATAACCCGTTATCCCGAATAATTCATTATCACGGATAACCCGTTATCCCGAATAATACATTATCACGGGGAACGCGTTATCCCGAATATACATTATCACGGGAAACGCGTTATCCCGAATAATTCATTATCACGGGAAACACGTTATCCCGAATAATACATTATCACGGGATACAAGTTATTCCGAATGATATTATGTTACGGGAAACACGTTATGCCATATAATATTTTATCACGGGAAACAAGTTATCCCGAATAATTCATTATCACGGAAAGCACGTTATCCCGAATAATACATTATCACGGAAATCACGTTATCCCGAATAATACATTTTCACGGGAAACGCGTTATCCCGATTAATACATTATCACGGGAAACGCGTTATCCCGAATAATTCATTATCACGGGAAACATGTTATCCCGAATAATTCATTATCACGGAAAACCCGTTATCCCGAATTATTCATTATCACGGGGATCGCGTTATCCCAAATAATACATTATCACGGGAAACAAGTTATCCCGAATAATTCATTATCACGGAAAGCAAGTTATCCCGAATAATACATTATCACGGGGAACTCATTACCCCGAATAATACATTATCACGGAAAACCCGTTATCCCGAATTATTCATTATCACGGGGATCGCATTATCCCGAATAATACATTATCACGGGAAACAAGTTATCCCGAATAATTCATTATCACGGATAACCCGTTATCCCGAATTATTCATTATCACGGGGAACGCGTTATCCCGAATAATTCATTATCACGGATAACCCGTTATCCCGAATAATTCATTATCACGGATAACCCGTTATCCCGAATTATACATTATCACGGGAAACGCGTTATCCCGAATAATTCATTATCACGGGATACAAGTTATTCCGAATGATATTTTGTTACGGGAAACACGTTATGCCATATAATATTTTATCACGGGAAACACATTATTCCCAATAATCTTTTATCACGGGAAACAAGTTATCCCGAATAATTCATTATCACGGAAAGCACGTTATCCCGAATAATACATTATCACGGGGAACTCGTTATCCTGAATAATACATTATCACGGAAAGCACGTTATCCCGAATTATACATTATCACGGGAAACAAGTTATCCCGAATAATACATTATCACGGGAAACGCGTTATCCCGAATTATTCATTATCACGGAAAACTCGTTATCCCGAATAATACATTATCACGGGGAACGCGTTATTCCGAATAATACATTATCACGGGATACAAGTTATCCCGAATAATACATAATCACGTGAAAAATGTAATGCCGAATAATTCATTATCACGGAAAGCACGTTATGCCGAATAATACATTATCACGGGAAACGCGTTATCCCGATTAATACATTATCACGGGAAACGCGTTATCCCGAATAATTCATTATCACGGGAAACATGTTATCCCGAATAATTCATTATCACGGAAAACCCGTTATCCCGAATTATTCATTATCACGGGGAACGCGTTATCCCGAATAATTCATTATCACGGATAACCCGTTATCCCGAATAATTCATTATCACGGATAACCCGTTATCCCGAATAATACATTATCACGGGGAACGCGTTATCCAGAATATACATTATCACGGGAAACGCGTTATCCCGAATAATACATTATAACGGGATACATGTTATCCCGAATGATATTTTGTGACGGGAAACACGTTATGCCATATAATATTTTATCACGGGAAACACATTATTCCCAATAATCTTTTATCACGGGAAACAAGTTATCCCGAATAATTCATTATCACGGGAAGCACGTTATCCCGAATAATACATTATCACGGGGAACGCGTTATCCCCAATATACATTATCACGGGGAACGCGTTATCCAGAATATACATTATCACGGGAAACGCGTTATCCCGAATAATACATTATAACGGGATACATGTTATCCCGAATGATATTTTGTGACGGGAAACACGTTATGCCATATAATATTTTATCACGGGAAACACATTATTCCCAATAATCTTTTATCACGGGAAACAAGTTATCCCGAATAATTCATTATCACGGAAAGCACGTTATCCCGAAAAATACATTATCACGGATAACCCGTTATCCCGAATAATACATTATCACGGGGAACGCGTTATCCAGAATATACATTATCACGGGAAACGCGTTATCCCGAATAATACATTATCACGGGGAACTCGTTATCCCGAATAATACATTATCACGGAAAGCACGTTATCCCGAATTATACATTATCACGGGAAACAAGTTATCCCGAATAATACATTATCACGGGAAACGCGTAATCCCGTATAATTCATTATCACGGGGAACATTTTATCCCGAATAATACATTATCACGGGGAACGCGTTATCCCGAATAATTCATTATCACGGGGAACGCGTTATCCCGAATAATTCATTATCACGGGAAACATGTTATCCCGAATAATTCGTTATCACGGAAAACCCGTTATCCCGAATTATACATTATCACGGGGATCGCGTTATCCCGAATAATACATCATCACGGGAAACAAGTTATCCCGAATAATTCATTATTCGGGATAACCCGTTATCCCGAATAATTCATTATCACGGATAACCCGTTATCCCGAATAATACATTATCACGGGGAACGCGTTATCCCGAATATACATTATCACGGGAAACGCGTTATCCCGAATAATTCATTATCACGGGAAACACGTTATCCCGAATAATACATTATCACGGGATACAAGTTATTCCGAATGATATTTTGTTACGGGAAACACGTTATGCCATATAATATTTTATCACGGGAAACAAGTTATCCCGAATAATTCATTATCACGGAAAGCACGTTATCCCGAATAATACATTATCACGGAAAGCACGTTATCCCGAATAATACATTATCACGGGAAACGTGTTATCCCGATTAATACATTATCACGGGAAACGCGTTATCCCGAATAATTCATTATCACGGAAAGCAAGTTATCCCGAATAATACATTATTACGGAAAACCCGTTATCCCGAATTATTCATTATCACGGGGATCGCATTATCCCGAATAATACATTATCACGGGAAACAAGTTATCCCGAATAATTCATTATCACGGATAACCCGTTATCCCGAATAATACGTTATCACGGGAAACGCGTTATCCCGAATAATTCATTATCACGGGATACAAGTTATTCCGAATGATATTTTGTTACGGGAAACACGTTATGCCATATAATATTTTATCACGGGAAACACATTATTCCCAATAATCTTTTATCACGGGAAACAAGTTATCCCGAATAATACATTATCACGGGATACATGTTATCCCGAATGATATTTTGTGACGGGAAACACGTTATGCCATATAATATTTTATCACGGGAAACACATTATTCCCAATAATCTTTTATCACGGGAAACAAGTTATCCCGAATAATTCATTATCACGGAAAGCACGTTATCCCGAATAATACATTATCACGGAAAGCACGTTATCCCGAATAATTCATTATCACGGAAAACCCGTTATCCCGAATAATTCATTATCACGGATAACCCGTTATCCCGAATAATGTTTTATCACGGGGAACGCGTTATCCCGAATTAACATTATCACGGGAAACACGTTATCCCCAATAATACATCATCACGGGAAACAAGTTATCCCGAATAATTCATTATCACGGATAACCCGTTATCCCGAATAATTCATTATCACGGATAACCCGTTATCCCGAATAATACATTATCACGGGGAACGCGTTATCCCGAATATACATTATCACGGGAAACGCGTTATCCCGAATAATTCATTATCACGGGAAACACGTTATCCCGAATAATACATTATCACGGGATACAAGTTATTCCAAATGATATTATGTTACGGGAAACCCGTTATGCCATATAATATTTTATCACGGGAAACAAGTTATCCCGAATAATTCATTATCACGGAAAGCACGTTATCCCGAATAATACATTATCACGGAAAGCACGTTATCCCGAATAATACATTATCACGGGAAACGCGTTATCCCGATTAATACATTATCACGGGAAACGCGTTATCCCGAATAATTCATTATCACGGGAAACATGTTATCCCGAATAATTCATTATCACGGAAAACCCGTTATCCCGAATTATTCATTATCACGGGGATCGCGTTATCCCGAATAATACATTATCACGGGAAACAAGTTATCCCGAATAATTCATTATCACGGATAACCCGTTATCCCGAATTATTCATTATCACGGGGAACGCGTTATCCCGAATAATTCATTATCACGGATAACCCGTTATCCCGAATAATTCATTATCACGGATAACCCGTTATCCCGAATTATACATTATCACGGGGAACGCGTTATCCAGAATATACATTATCACGGGAAACGCGTTATCCCGAATAATACATTATCACGGGATACATGTTATCCCGAATGATATTTTGTGACGGGAAACACGTTATGCCATATAATATTTTATCACGGGAAACACATTATTCCCAATAATCTTTTATCACGGGAAACAAGTTATCCCGAATAATTCATTATCACGGAAAGCACGTTATCCCGAATAATACATTATCACGGGGAACTCGTTATCCCGAATAATACATTATCACGGAAAGCACGTTATCCCGAATAATACATTATCACGGGAAACGCGTTATCCCGATTAATACATTATCACGGGAAACGCG
The DNA here is from genome assembly GCA_020882235.1 of Schizaphis graminum. Classification (NCBI taxonomy): domain Eukaryota; kingdom Metazoa; phylum Arthropoda; class Insecta; order Hemiptera; family Aphididae; genus Schizaphis; species Schizaphis graminum. Next base: position 134,159 of record JAJFBB010000013.1, on the reverse strand, counting down.
TTATCCCGAGTAATTCATTATCACGGGAAACATGTTATCCCGAATAATTCATTATCACGGAAAACCCGTTATCCCGAATAATACATTATCACGGGATACATGTTATCCCGAATGATATTTTGTGACGGGAAACACGTTATGCCATATAATATTTTATCACGGGAAACACATTATTCCCAATAATCTTTTATCACGGGAAACAAGTTATCCCGAATAATTCATTATCACGGAAAGCACGTTATCCCGAATAATACATTATCACGGAAAGCACGTTATCCCGAATAATACATTATCACGGGAAACGCGTTATCCCGATTAATACATTATCACGGGAAACGCGTTATCCCGAATGATATTTTGTGACGGGAAACACGTTATGCCATATAATATTTTATCACGGGAAACACATTATTCCCAATAATCTTTTATCACGGGAAACAAGTTATCCCGAATAATTCATTATCACGGAAAGCACGTTATCCCGAATAATACATTATCACGGAAAGCACGTTATCCCGAATAATACATTATCACGGGAAACGCGTTATCCCGATTAATACATTATCACGGGAAACGCGTTATCCCGAATAATTCATTATCACGGGAAACATGTTATCCCGAATAATTCATTATCACGGAAAACCCGTTATCCCGAATTATTCATTATCACGGGGAACGCGTTATCCCGAATAATTCATTATCACGGATAACCCGTTATCCCGAATAATACATTATCACGGGGAACGCGTTATCCAGAATATACATTATCACGGGAAACGCGTTATCCCGAATAATTCATTATCACGGGAAACACGTTATCCCGAATAATACATTATCGCGGGATACATGTTATCCCGAATGTTATTTTGTGACGGGAAACACGTTATGCCATATAATATTTTATCACGGGAAACACATTATTCCCAATAATCTTTTATCACGGGAAACAAGTTATCCCGAATAATTCATTATCACGGAAAGCACGTTATCCCGAATAATACATTATCACGGGATACAAGTTATCCCGAATAATACATTATCACGGGAAAAATGTAATGCCGAATAATTCATTATCACGGAAAGCACGTTATCCCGAATAATACATTATCACGGGAAACGCGTTATCCCGATTAATACATTATCACGGGAAACACGTTATCCCGAATAATTCATTATCACGGGAAACGCGTTATCCCGCATAATTCATTATCAAGGGGAACATTTTATCCGAAATAACACATTATCACGAGAAACATGTTATCCCGAATTATACATTATCACAGGAAACAAGTTATCTCGAATAATTCATTATCACGGATAACCCGTTATCCCGAATAATACATTATCACGGGGAATGCGTTATCCCGAATATACATTATCACGGGAAACGCGTTATCCCGATTAATACATTATCACGGGAAACACGTTATCCCGAATAATGTTTTATCACGGGGAACGCGTTATCCCGAATTAACATTATCACGGGGAACGCGTTATCCAGAATATACATTATCACGGGAAACGCGTTATCCCGAATAATACATTATCACGGGATACATGTTATCCCGAATGATATTTTGTGACGGGAAACACGTTATGCCATATAATATTTTATCACGGGAAACACATTATTCCCAATAATCTTTTATCACGGGAAACAAGTTATCCCGAATAATTCATTATCACGGAAAGCACGTTATCCCGAATAATACATTATCACGGAAAGCACGTTATCCCGAATAATACATTATCACGGGAAACGCGTTATCCCGATTAATACATTATCACGGGAAACGCGTTATCCCGAATGATATTTTGTGACGGGAAACACGTTATGCCATATAATATTTTATCACGGGAAACACATTATTCCCAATAATCTTTTATCACGGGAAACAAGTTATCCCGAATAATTCATTATCACGGAAAGCACGTTATCCCGAATAATACATTATCACGGAAAGCACGTTATCCCGAATAATACATTATCACGGGAAACGCGTTATCCCGATTAATACATTATCACGGGAAACGCGTTATCCCGAATAATTCATTATCACGGGAAACATGTTATCCCGAATAATTCATTATCACGGAAAACCCGTTATCCCGAATTATTCATTATCACGGGGAACGCGTTATCCCGAATAATTCATTATCACGGATAACCCGTTATCCCGAATAATACATTATCACGGGGAACGCGTTATCCAGAATATACATTATCACGGGAAACGCGTTATCCCGAATAATTCATTATCACGGGAAACACGTTATCCCGAATAATACATTATCGCGGGATACATGTTATCCCGAATGTTATTTTGTGACGGGAAACACGTTATGCCATATAATATTTTATCACGGGAAACACATTATTCCCAATAATCTTTTATCACGGGAAACAAGTTATCCCGAATAATTCATTATCACGGAAAGCACGTTATCCCGAATAATACATTATCACGGGATACAAGTTATCCCGAATAATACATTATCACGGGAAAAATGTAATGCCGAATAATTCATTATCACGGAAAGCACGTTATCCCGAATAATACATTATCACGGGAAACGCGTTATCCCGATTAATACATTATCACGGGAAACACGTTATCCCGAATAATTCATTATCACGGGAAACGCGTTATCCCGCATAATTCATTATCAAGGGGAACATTTTATCCGAAATAACACATTATCACGAGAAACATGTTATCCCGAATTATACATTATCACAGGAAACAAGTTATCTCGAATAATTCATTATCACGGATAACCCGTTATCCCGAATAATACATTATCACGGGGAATGCGTTATCCCGAATATACATTATCACGGGAAACGCGTTATCCCGATTAATACATTATCACGGGAAACACGTTATCCCGAATAATGTTTTATCACGGGGAACGCGTTATCCCGAATTAACATTATCACGGGGAACGCGTTATCCAGAATATACATTATCACGGGAAACGCGTTATCCCGAATAATACATTATCACGGGATACATGTTATCCCGAATGATATTTTGTGACGGGAAACACGTTATGCCATATAATATTTTATCACGGGAAACACATTATTCCCAATAATCTTTTATCACGGGAAACAAGTTATCCCGAATAATTCATTATCACGGAAAGCACGTTATCCCGAATAATACATTATCACGGAAAGCACGTTATCCCGAATAATACATTATCACGGGAAACGCGTTATCCCGATTAATACATTATCACGGGAAACGCGTTATCCCGAATAATTCATTATCACGGGAAACATGTTATCCCGAATAATTCATTATCACGGAAAACCCGTTATCCCGAATTATTCATTATCACGGGGAACGCGTTATCCCGAATAATTCATTATCACGGATAACCCGTTATCCCGAATAATACATTATCACGGGGAACGCGTTATCCAGAATATACATTATCACGGGAAACGCGTTATCCCGAATAATTCATTATCACGGGAAACACGTTATCCCGAATAATACATTATCACGGGATTCATGTTATCCCGAATGATATTTTGTGACGGAAAACACGTTATGCCATATAATATTTTATCACGGGAAACACATTATTCCCAATAATCTTTTATCACGGGAAACAAGTTATCCCGAATAATTCATTATCACGGAAAGCACGTTATCCCGAATAATACATTATCACGGGGAACTCGTTATCCCGAATAATACATTATCACGGAAAGCACATTATCCCGAATTATACATTAGCACGGGAAACAAGTTATCCCGAATAATACATTATCACGGGAAACGCGTAATCCCGTATAATTCATTATCACGGGGAACATTTTATCCCGAATAATACATTATCACGGGATACAAGTTATTCCGAATGATATTTTGTTACGGAAATCACGTTATCCCGAATAATACATTTTCACGGGAAACGCGTTATCCCGATTAATACATTATCACGGGAAACGCGTTATCCCGAATAATTCATTATCACGGGAAACATGTTATCCCGAATAATTCATTATCACGGAAAACCCGTTATCCCGAATTATTCATTATCACGGGGATCGCGTTATCCCAAATAATACATTATCACGGGAAACAAGTTATCCCGAATAATTCATTATCACGGAAAGCAAGTTATCCCGAATAATACATTATCACGGGGAACTCATTACCCCGAATAATACATTATCACGGAAAACCCGTTATCCCGAATTATTCATTATCACGGGGATCGCATTATCCCGAATAATACATTATCACGGGAAACAAGTTATCCCGAATAATTCATTATCACGGATAACCCGTTATCCCGAATTATTCATTATCACGGGGAACGCGTTATCCCGAATAATTCATTATCACGGATAACCCGTTATCCCGAATAATTCATTATCACGGATAACCCGTTATCCCGAATTATACATTATCACGGGAAACGCGTTATCCCGAATAATTCATTATCACGGGATACAAGTTATTCCGAATGATATTTTGTTACGGGAAACACGTTATGCCATATAATATTTTATCACGGGAAACACATTATTCCCAATAATCTTTTATCACGGGAAACAAGTTATCCCGAATAATTCATTATCACGGAAAGCACGTTATCCCGAATAATACATTATCACGGGGAACTCGTTATCCTGAATAATACATTATCACGGAAAGCACGTTATCCCGAATTATACATTATCACGGGAAACAAGTTATCCCGAATAATACATTATCACGGGAAACGCGTTATCCCGAATTATTCATTATCACGGAAAACTCGTTATCCCGAATAATACATTATCACGGGGAACGCGTTATTCCGAATAATACATTATCACGGGATACAAGTTATCCCGAATAATACATAATCACGTGAAAAATGTAATGCCGAATAATTCATTATCACGGAAAGCACGTTATGCCGAATAATACATTATCACGGGAAACGCGTTATCCCGATTAATACATTATCACGGGAAACGCGTTATCCCGAATAATTCATTATCACGGGAAACATGTTATCCCGAATAATTCATTATCACGGAAAACCCGTTATCCCGAATTATTCATTATCACGGGGAACGCGTTATCCCGAATAATTCATTATCACGGATAACCCGTTATCCCGAATAATTCATTATCACGGATAACCCGTTATCCCGAATAATACATTATCACGGGGAACGCGTTATCCAGAATATACATTATCACGGGAAACGCGTTATCCCGAATAATACATTATAACGGGATACATGTTATCCCGAATGATATTTTGTGACGGGAAACACGTTATGCCATATAATATTTTATCACGGGAAACACATTATTCCCAATAATCTTTTATCACGGGAAACAAGTTATCCCGAATAATTCATTATCACGGGAAGCACGTTATCCCGAATAATACATTATCACGGGGAACGCGTTATCCCCAATATACATTATCACGGGGAACGCGTTATCCAGAATATACATTATCACGGGAAACGCGTTATCCCGAATAATACATTATAACGGGATACATGTTATCCCGAATGATATTTTGTGACGGGAAACACGTTATGCCATATAATATTTTATCACGGGAAACACATTATTCCCAATAATCTTTTATCACGGGAAACAAGTTATCCCGAATAATTCATTATCACGGAAAGCACGTTATCCCGAAAAATACATTATCACGGATAACCCGTTATCCCGAATAATACATTATCACGGGGAACGCGTTATCCAGAATATACATTATCACGGGAAACGCGTTATCCCGAATAATACATTATCACGGGGAACTCGTTATCCCGAATAATACATTATCACGGAAAGCACGTTATCCCGAATTATACATTATCACGGGAAACAAGTTATCCCGAATAATACATTATCACGGGAAACGCGTAATCCCGTATAATTCATTATCACGGGGAACATTTTATCCCGAATAATACATTATCACGGGGAACGCGTTATCCCGAATAATTCATTATCACGGGGAACGCGTTATCCCGAATAATTCATTATCACGGGAAACATGTTATCCCGAATAATTCGTTATCACGGAAAACCCGTTATCCCGAATTATACATTATCACGGGGATCGCGTTATCCCGAATAATACATCATCACGGGAAACAAGTTATCCCGAATAATTCATTATTCGGGATAACCCGTTATCCCGAATAATTCATTATCACGGATAACCCGTTATCCCGAATAATACATTATCACGGGGAACGCGTTATCCCGAATATACATTATCACGGGAAACGCGTTATCCCGAATAATTCATTATCACGGGAAACACGTTATCCCGAATAATACATTATCACGGGATACAAGTTATTCCGAATGATATTTTGTTACGGGAAACACGTTATGCCATATAATATTTTATCACGGGAAACAAGTTATCCCGAATAATTCATTATCACGGAAAGCACGTTATCCCGAATAATACATTATCACGGAAAGCACGTTATCCCGAATAATACATTATCACGGGAAACGTGTTATCCCGATTAATACATTATCACGGGAAACGCGTTATCCCGAATAATTCATTATCACGGAAAGCAAGTTATCCCGAATAATACATTATTACGGAAAACCCGTTATCCCGAATTATTCATTATCACGGGGATCGCATTATCCCGAATAATACATTATCACGGGAAACAAGTTATCCCGAATAATTCATTATCACGGATAACCCGTTATCCCGAATAATACATTATCACGGGGAACGCGTTATCCCGAATATACATTATCACGGGAAACGCGTTATCCCGAATAATTCATTATCACGGGATACAAGTTATTCCGAATGATATTTTGTTACGGGAAACACGTTATGCCATATAATATTTTATCACGGGAAACACATTATTCCCAATAATCTTTTATCACGGGAAACAAGTTATCCCGAATAATACATTATCACGGGATACATGTTATCCCGAATGATATTTTGTGACGGGAAACACGTTATGCCATATAATATTTTATCACGGGAAACACATTATTCCCAATAATCTTTTATCACGGGAAACAAGTTATCCCGAATAATTCATTATCACGGAAAGCACGTTATCCCGAATAATACATTATCACGGAAAGCACGTTATCCCGAATAATTCATTATCACGGAAAACCCGTTATCCCGAATAATTCATTATCACGGATAACCCGTTATCCCGAATTATGTTTTATCACGGGGAACGCGTTATCCCGAATTAACATTATCACGGGAAACACGTTATCCCCAATAATACATCATCACGGGAAACAAGTTATCCCGAATAATTCATTATCACGGATAACCCGTTATCCCGAATAATTCATTATCACGGATAACCCGTTATCCCGAATAATACATTATCACGGGGAACGCGTTATCCCGAATATACATTATCACGGGAAACGCGTTATCCCGAATAATTCATTATCACGGGAAACACGTTATCCCGAATAATACATTATCACGGGATACAAGTTATTCCAAATGATATTATGTTACGGGAAACCCGTTATGCCATATAATATTTTATCACGGGAAACAAGTTATCCCGAATAATTCATTATCACGGAAAGCACGTTATCCCGAATAATACATTATCACGGAAAGCACGTTATCCCGAATAATACATTATCACGGGAAACGCGTTATCCCGATTAATACATTATCACGGGAAACGCGTTATCCCGAATAATTCATTATCACGGGAAACATGTTATCCCGAATAATTCATTATCACGGAAAACCCGTTATCCCGAATTATTCATTATCACGGGGATCGCGTTATCCCGAATAATACATTATCACGGGAAACAAGTTATCCCGAATAATTCATTATCACGGATAACCCGTTATCCCGAATTATTCATTATCACGGGGAACGCGTTATCCCGAATAATTCATTATCACGGATAACCCGTTATCCCGAATAATTCATTATCACGGATAACCCGTTATCCCGAATTATACATTATCACGGGGAACGCGTTATCCAGAATATACATTATCACGGGAAACGCGTTATCCCGAATAATACATTATCACGGGATACATGTTATCCCGAATGATATTTTGTGACGGGAAACACGTTATGCCATATAATATTTTATCACGGGAAACACATTATTCCCAATAATCTTTTATCACGGGAAACAAGTTATCCCGAATAATTCATTATCACGGAAAGCACGTTATCCCGAATAATACATTATCACGGGGAACTCGTTATCCCGAATAATACATTATCACGGAAAGCACGTTATCCCGAATAATACATTATCACGGGAAACGCGTTATCCCGATTAATACATTATCACGGGAAACGCGTTATCCCGAGTAATTCATTATCACGGGAAACATGTTATCCCGAATAATTCATTATCACGGAAAACCCGTTATCCCGAATAATACATTATCACGGGATACATGTTATCCCGAATGATATTTTGTGACGGGAAACACGTTATGCCATATAATATTTTATCACGGGAAACACATTATTCCCAATAATCTTTTATCACGGGAAACAAGTTATCCCGAATAATTCATTATCACGGAAAGCACGTTATCCCGAATAATACATTATCACGGAAAGCACGTTATCCCGAATAATACATTATCACGGGAAACGCGTTATCCCGATTAATACATTATCACGGGAAACGCGTTATCCCGAATAATTCATTATCACGGGAAACATGTTATCCCGAATAATTCATTATCACGGAAAACCCGTTATCCCGAATTATTCATTATCACGGGGAACGCGTTATCCCGAATAATTCATTATCACGGATAACCCGTTATCCCGAATAATACATTATCACGGGGAACGCGTTATCCAGAATATACATTATCACGGGAAACGCGTTATCCCGAATAATTCATTATCACGGGAAACACGTTATCCCGAATAATACATTATCACGGGATTCATGTTATCCCGAATGATATTTTGTGACGGAAAACACGTTATGCCATATAATATTTTATCACGGGAAACACATTATTCCCAATAATCTTTTATCACGGGAAACAAGTTATCCCGAATAATTCATTATCACGGAAAGCACGTTATCCCGAATAATACATTATCACGGGGAACTCGTTATCCCGAATAATACATTATCACGGAAAGCACATTATCCCGAATTATACATTAGCACGGGAAACAAGTTATCCCGAATAATACATTATCACGGGAAACGCGTAATCCCGTATAATTCATTATCACGGGGAACATTTTATCCCGAATAATACATTATCACGGGATACAAGTTATTCCGAATGATATTTTGTTACGGAAATCACGTTATCCCGAATAATACATTTTCACGGGAAACGCGTTATCCCGATTAATACATTATCACGGGAAACGCGTTATCCCGAATAATTCATTATCACGGGAAACATGTTATCCCGAATAATTCATTATCACGGAAAACCCGTTATCCCGAATTATTCATTATCACGGGGATCGCGTTATCCCAAATAATACATTATCACGGGAAACAAGTTATCCCGAATAATTCATTATCACGGAAAGCAAGTTATCCCGAATAATACATTATCACGGGGAACTCATTACCCCGAATAATACATTATCACGGAAAACCCGTTATCCCGAATTATTCATTATCACGGGGATCGCATTATCCCGAATAATACATTATCACGGGAAACAAGTTATCCCGAATAATTCATTATCACGGATAACCCGTTATCCCGAATTATTCATTATCACGGGGAACGCGTTATCCCGAATAATTCATTATCACGGATAACCCGTTATCCCGAATAATTCATTATCACGGATAACCCGTTATCCCGAATTATACATTATCACGGGAAACGCGTTATCCCGAATAATTCATTATCACGGGATACAAGTTATTCCGAATGATATTTTGTTACGGGAAACACGTTATGCCATATAATATTTTATCACGGGAAACACATTATTCCCAATAATCTTTTATCACGGGAAACAAGTTATCCCGAATAATTCATTATCACGGAAAGCACGTTATCCCGAATAATACATTATCACGGGGAACTCGTTATCCTGAATAATACATTATCACGGAAAGCACGTTATCCCGAATTATACATTATCACGGGAAACAAGTTATCCCGAATAATACATTATCACGGGAAACGCGTTATCCCGAATTATTCATTATCACGGAAAACTCGTTATCCCGAATAATACATTATCACGGGGAACGCGTTATTCCGAATAATACATTATCACGGGATACAAGTTATCCCGAATAATACATAATCACGTGAAAAATGTAATGCCGAATAATTCATTATCACGGAAAGCACGTTATGCCGAATAATACATTATCACGGGAAACGCGTTATCCCGATTAATACATTATCACGGGAAACGCGTTATCCCGAATAATTCATTATCACGGGAAACATGTTATCCCGAATAATTCATTATCACGGAAAACCCGTTATCCCGAATTATTCATTATCACGGGGAACGCGTTATCCCGAATAATTCATTATCACGGATAACCCGTTATCCCGAATAATTCATTATCACGGATAACCCGTTATCCCGAATAATACATTATCACGGGGAACGCGTTATCCAGAATATACATTATCACGGGAAACGCGTTATCCCGAATAATACATTATAACGGGATACATGTTATCCCGAATGATATTTTGTGACGGGAAACACGTTATGCCATATAATATTTTATCACGGGAAACACATTATTCCCAATAATCTTTTATCACGGGAAACAAGTTATCCCGAATAATTCATTATCACGGGAAGCACGTTATCCCGAATAATACATTATCACGGGGAACGCGTTATCCCCAATATACATTATCACGGGGAACGCGTTATCCAGAATATACATTATCACGGGAAACGCGTTATCCCGAATAATACATTATAACGGGATACATGTTATCCCGAATGATATTTTGTGACGGGAAACACGTTATGCCATATAATATTTTATCACGGGAAACACATTATTCCCAATAATCTTTTATCACGGGAAACAAGTTATCCCGAATAATTCATTATCACGGAAAGCACGTTATCCCGAAAAATACATTATCACGGATAACCCGTTATCCCGAATAATACATTATCACGGGGAACGCGTTATCCAGAATATACATTATCACGGGAAACGCGTTATCCCGAATAATACATTATCACGGGGAACTCGTTATCCCGAATAATACATTATCACGGAAAGCACGTTATCCCGAATTATACATTATCACGGGAAACAAGTTATCCCGAATAATACATTATCACGGGAAACGCGTAATCCCGTATAATTCATTATCACGGGGAACATTTTATCCCGAATAATACATTATCACGGGGAACGCGTTATCCCGAATAATTCATTATCACGGGGAACGCGTTATCCCGAATAATTCATTATCACGGGAAACATGTTATCCCGAATAATTCGTTATCACGGAAAACCCGTTATCCCGAATTATACATTATCACGGGGATCGCGTTATCCCGAATAATACATCATCACGGGAAACAAGTTATCCCGAATAATTCATTATTCGGGATAACCCGTTATCCCGAATAATTCATTATCACGGATAACCCGTTATCCCGAATAATACATTATCACGGGGAACGCGTTATCCCGAATATACATTATCACGGGAAACGCGTTATCCCGAATAATTCATTATCACGGGAAACACGTTATCCCGAATAATACATTATCACGGGATACAAGTTATTCCGAATGATATTTTGTTACGGGAAACACGTTATGCCATATAATATTTTATCACGGGAAACAAGTTATCCCGAATAATTCATTATCACGGAAAGCACGTTATCCCGAATAATACATTATCACGGAAAGCACGTTATCCCGAATAATACATTATCACGGGAAACGTGTTATCCCGATTAATACATTATCACGGGAAACGCGTTATCCCGAATAATTCATTATCACGGAAAGCAAGTTATCCCGAATAATACATTATTACGGAAAACCCGTTATCCCGAATTATTCATTATCACGGGGATCGCATTATCCCGAATAATACATTATCACGGGAAACAAGTTATCCCGAATAATTCATTATCACGGATAACCCGTTATCCCGAATAATACATTATCACGGGGAACGCGTTATCCCGAATATACATTATCACGGGAAACGCGTTATCCCGAATAATTCATTATCACGGGATACAAGTTATTCCGAATGATATTTTGTTACGGGAAACACGTTATGCCATATAATATTTTATCACGGGAAACACATTATTCCCAATAATCTTTTATCACGGGAAACAAGTTATCCCGAATAATACATTATCACGGGATACATGTTATCCCGAATGATATTTTGTGACGGGAAACACGTTATGCCATATAATATTTTATCACGGGAAACACATTATTCCCAATAATCTTTTATCACGGGAAACAAGTTATCCCGAATAATTCATTATCACGGAAAGCACGTTATCCCGAATAATACATTATCACGGAAAGCACGTTATCCCGAATAATTCATTATCACGGAAAACCCGTTATCCCGAATAATTCATTATCACGGATAACCCGTTATCCCGAATTATGTTTTATCACGGGGAACGCGTTATCCCGAATTAACATTATCACGGGAAACACGTTATCCCCAATAATACATCATCACGGGAAACAAGTTATCCCGAATAATTCATTATCACGGATAACCCGTTATCCCGAATAATTCATTATCACGGATAACCCGTTATCCCGAATAATACATTATCACGGGGAACGCGTTATCCCGAATATACATTATCACGGGAAACGCGTTATCCCGAATAATTCATTATCACGGGAAACACGTTATCCCGAATAATACATTATCACGGGATACAAGTTATTCCAAATGATATTATGTTACGGGAAACCCGTTATGCCATATAATATTTTATCACGGGAAACAAGTTATCCCGAATAATTCATTATCACGGAAAGCACGTTATCCCGAATAATACATTATCACGGAAAGCACGTTATCCCGAATAATACATTATCACGGGAAACGCGTTATCCCGATTAATACATTATCACGGGAAACGCGTTATCCCGAATAATTCATTATCACGGGAAACATGTTATCCCGAATAATTCATTATCACGGAAAACCCGTTATCCCGAATTATTCATTATCACGGGGATCGCGTTATCCCGAATAATACATTATCACGGGAAACAAGTTATCCCGAATAATTCATTATCACGGATAACCCGTTATCCCGAATTATTCATTATCACGGGGAACGCGTTATCCCGAATAATTCATTATCACGGATAACCCGTTATCCCGAATAATTCATTATCACGGATAACCCGTTATCCCGAATTATACATTATCACGGGGAACGCGTTATCCAGAATATACATTATCACGGGAAACGCGTTATCCCGAATAATACATTATCACGGGATACATGTTATCCCGAATGATATTTTGTGACGGGAAACACGTTATGCCATATAATATTTTATCACGGGAAACACATTATTCCCAATAATCTTTTATCACGGGAAACAAGTTATCCCGAATAATTCATTATCACGGAAAGCACGTTATCCCGAATAATACATTATCACGGGGAACTCGTTATCCCGAATAATACATTATCACGGAAAGCACGTTATCCCGAATAATACATTATCACGGGAAACGCGTTATCCCGATTAATACATTATCACGGGAAACGCGTTATCCCGAGTAATTCATTATCACGGGAAACATGTTATCCCGAATAATTCATTATCACGGAAAACCCGTTATCCCGAATAATACATTATCACGGGATACATGTTATCCCGAATGATATTTTGTGACGGGAAACACGTTATGCCATATAATATTTTATCACGGGAAACACATTATTCCCAATAATCTTTTATCACGGGAAACAAGTTATCCCGAATAATTCATTATCACGGAAAGCACGTTATCCCGAATAATACATTATCACGGAAAGCACGTTATCCCGAATAATACATTATCACGGGAAACGCGTTATCCCGATTAATACATTATCACGGGAAACGCGTTATCCCGAATGATATTTTGTGACGGGAAACACGTTATGCCATATAATATTTTATCACGGGAAACACATTATTCCCAATAATCTTTTATCACGGGAAACAAGTTATCCCGAATAATACATTATCACGGGATACATGTTATCCCGAATGATATTTTGTGACGGGAAACACGTTATGCCATATAATATTTTATCACGGGAAACACATTATTCCCAATAATCTTTTATCACGGGAAACAAGTTATCCCGAATAATTCATTATCACGGAAAGCACGTTATCCCGAATAATACATTATCACGGAAAGCACGTTATCCCGAATAATTCATTATCACGGAAAACCCGTTATCCCGAATAATTCATTATCACGGATAACCCGTTATCCCGAATTATGTTTTATCACGGGGAACGCGTTATCCCGAATTAACATTATCACGGGAAACACGTTATCCCCAATAATACATCATCACGGGAAACAAGTTATCCCGAATAATTCATTATCACGGATAACCCGTTATCCCGAATAATTCATTATCACGGATAACCCGTTATCCCGAATAATACATTATCACGGGGAACGCGTTATCCCGAATATACATTATCACGGGAAACGCGTTATCCCGAATAATTCATTATCACGGGAAACACGTTATCCCGAATAATACATTATCACGGGATACAAGTTATTCCAAATGATATTATGTTACGGGAAACCCGTTATGCCATATAATATTTTATCACGGGAAACAAGTTATCCCGAATAATTCATTATCACGGAAAGCACGTTATCCCGAATAATACATTATCACGGAAAGCACGTTATCCCGAATAATACATTATCACGGGAAACGCGTTATCCCGATTAATACATTATCACGGGAAACGCGTTATCCCGAATAATTCATTATCACGGGAAACATGTTATCCCGAATAATTCATTATCACGGAAAACCCGTTATCCCGAATTATTCATTATCACGGGGATCGCGTTATCCCGAATAATACATTATCACGGGAAACAAGTTATCCCGAATAATTCATTATCACGGATAACCCGTTATCCCGAATTATTCATTATCACGGGGAACGCGTTATCCCGAATAATTCATTATCACGGATAACCCGTTATCCCGAATAATTCATTATCACGGATAACCCGTTATCCCGAATTATACATTATCACGGGGAACGCGTTATCCAGAATATACATTATCACGGGAAACGCGTTATCCCGAATAATACATTATCACGGGATACATGTTATCCCGAATGATATTTTGTGACGGGAAACACGTTATGCCATATAATATTTTATCACGGGAAACACATTATTCCCAATAATCTTTTATCACGGGAAACAAGTTATCCCGAATAATTCATTATCACGGAAAGCACGTTATCCCGAATAATACATTATCACGGGGAACTCGTTATCCCGAATAATACATTATCACGGAAAGCACGTTATCCCGAATAATACATTATCACGGGAAACGCGTTATCCCGATTAATACATTATCACGGGAAACGCGTTATCCCGAGTAATTCATTATCACGGGAAACGCGTTATCCCGAATAATTCATTATCACGGGAAACACGTTATCCCGAATAATACATTATCACGGGATACAAGTTATTCCGAATGATATTTTGTTACGGGAAACACGTTATGCCATATAATATTTTATCACGGGAAACAAGTTATCCCGAATAATTCATTATCACGGAAAGCACGTTATCCCGAATAATACATTATCACGGAAAGCACGTTATCCCGAATAATACATTATCACGGGAAACGTGTTATCCCGATTAATACATTATCACGGGAAACGCGTTATCCCGAATAATTCATTATCACGGAAAGCAAGTTATCCCGAATAATACATTATTACGGAAAACCCGTTATCCCGAATTATTCATTATCACGGGGATCGCATTATCCCGAATAATACATTATCACGGGAAACAAGTTATCCCGAATAATTCATTATCACGGATAACCCGTTATCCCGAATAATACATTATCACGGGGAACGCGTTATCCCGAATATACATTATCACGGGAAACGCGTTATCCCGAATAATTCATTATCACGGGATACAAGTTATTCCGAATGATATTTTGTTACGGGAAACACGTTATGCCATATAATATTTTATCACGGGAAACACATTATTCCCAATAATCTTTTATCACGGGAAACAAGTTATCCCGAATAATACATTATCACGGGATACATGTTATCCCGAATGATATTTTGTGACGGGAAACACGTTATGCCATATAATATTTTATCACGGGAAACACATTATTCCCAATAATCTTTTATCACGGGAAACAAGTTATCCCGAATAATTCATTATCACGGAAAGCACGTTATCCCGAATAATACATTATCACGGAAAGCACGTTATCCCGAATAATTCATTATCACGGAAAACCCGTTATCCCGAATAATTCATTATCACGGATAACCCGTTATCCCGAATTATGTTTTATCACGGGGAACGCGTTATCCCGAATTAACATTATCACGGGAAACACGTTATCCCCAATAATACATCATCACGGGAAACAAGTTATCCCGAATAATTCATTATCACGGATAACCCGTTATCCCGAATAATTCATTATCACGGATAACCCGTTATCCCGAATAATACATTATCACGGGGAACGCGTTATCCCGAATATACATTATCACGGGAAACGCGTTATCCCGAATAATTCATTATCACGGGAAACACGTTATCCCGAATAATACATTATCACGGGATACAAGTTATTCCAAATGATATTATGTTACGGGAAACCCGTTATGCCATATAATATTTTATCACGGGAAACAAGTTATCCCGAATAATTCATTATCACGGAAAGCACGTTATCCCGAATAATACATTATCACGGAAAGCACGTTATCCCGAATAATACATTATCACGGGAAACGCGTTATCCCGATTAATACATTATCACGGGAAACGCGTTATCCCGAATAATTCATTATCACGGGAAACATGTTATCCCGAATAATTCATTATCACGGAAAACCCGTTATCCCGAATTATTCATTATCACGGGGATCGCGTTATCCCGAATAATACATTATCACGGGAAACAAGTTATCCCGAATAATTCATTATCACGGATAACCCGTTATCCCGAATTATTCATTATCACGGGGAACGCGTTATCCCGAATAATTCATTATCACGGATAACCCGTTATCCCGAATAATTCATTATCACGGATAACCCGTTATCCCGAATTATACATTATCACGGGGAACGCGTTATCCAGAATATACATTATCACGGGAAACGCGTTATCCCGAATAATACATTATCACGGGATACATGTTATCCCGAATGATATTTTGTGACGGGAAACACGTTATGCCATATAATATTTTATCACGGGAAACACATTATTCCCAATAATCTTTTATCACGGGAAACAAGTTATCCCGAATAATTCATTATCACGGAAAGCACGTTATCCCGAATAATACATTATCACGGGGAACTCGTTATCCCGAATAATACATTATCACGGAAAGCACGTTATCCCGAATAATACATTATCACGGGAAACGCGTTATCCCGATTAATACATTATCACGGGAAACGCGTTATCCCGAGTAATTCATTATCACGGGAAACATGTTATCCCGAATAATTCATTATCACGGAAAACCCGTTATCCCGAATAATACATTATCACGGGATACATGTTATCCCGAATGATATTTTGTGACGGGAAACACGTTATGCCATATAATATTTTATCACGGGAAACACATTATTCCCAATAATCTTTTATCACGGGAAACAAGTTATCCCGAATAATTCATTATCACGGAAAGCACGTTATCCCGAATAATACATTATCACGGAAAGCACGTTATCCCGAATAATACATTATCACGGGAAACGCGTTATCCCGATTAATACATTATCACGGGAAACGCGTTATCCCGAATGATATTTTGTGACGGGAAACACGTTATGCCATATAATATTTTATCACGGGAAACACATTATTCCCAATAATCTTTTATCACGGGAAACAAGTTATCCCGAATAATACATTATCACGGGATACATGTTATCCCGAATGATATTTTGTGACGGGAAACACGTTATGCCATATAATATTTTATCACGGGAAACACATTATTCCCAATAATCTTTTATCACGGGAAACAAGTTATCCCGAATAATTCATTATCACGGAAAGCACGTTATCCCGAATAATACATTATCACGGAAAGCACGTTATCCCGAATAATTCATTATCACGGAAAACCCGTTATCCCGAATAATTCATTATCACGGATAACCCGTTATCCCGAATTATGTTTTATCACGGGGAACGCGTTATCCCGAATTAACATTATCACGGGAAACACGTTATCCCCAATAATACATCATCACGGGAAACAAGTTATCCCGAATAATTCATTATCACGGATAACCCGTTATCCCGAATAATTCATTATCACGGATAACCCGTTATCCCGAATAATACATTATCACGGGGAACGCGTTATCCCGAATATACATTATCACGGGAAACGCGTTATCCCGAATAATTCATTATCACGGGAAACACGTTATCCCGAATAATACATTATCACGGGATACAAGTTATTCCAAATGATATTATGTTACGGGAAACCCGTTATGCCATATAATATTTTATCACGGGAAACAAGTTATCCCGAATAATTCATTATCACGGAAAGCACGTTATCCCGAATAATACATTATCACGGAAAGCACGTTATCCCGAATAATACATTATCACGGGAAACGCGTTATCCCGATTAATACATTATCACGGGAAACGCGTTATCCCGAATAATTCATTATCACGGGAAACATGTTATCCCGAATAATTCATTATCACGGAAAACCCGTTATCCCGAATTATTCATTATCACGGGGATCGCGTTATCCCGAATAATACATTATCACGGGAAACAAGTTATCCCGAATAATTCATTATCACGGATAACCCGTTATCCCGAATTATTCATTATCACGGGGAACGCGTTATCCCGAATAATTCATTATCACGGATAACCCGTTATCCCGAATAATTCATTATCACGGATAACCCGTTATCCCGAATTATACATTATCACGGGGAACGCGTTATCCAGAATATACATTATCACGGGAAACGCGTTATCCCGAATAATACATTATCACGGGATACATGTTATCCCGAATGATATTTTGTGACGGGAAACACGTTATGCCATATAATATTTTATCACGGGAAACACATTATTCCCAATAATCTTTTATCACGGGAAACAAGTTATCCCGAATAATTCATTATCACGGAAAGCACGTTATCCCGAATAATACATTATCACGGGGAACTCGTTATCCCGAATAATACATTATCACGGAAAGCACGTTATCCCGAATAATACATTATCACGGGAAACGCGTTATCCCGATTAATACATTATCACGGGAAACGCGTTATCCCGAGTAATTCATTATCACGGGAAACATGTTATCCCGAATAATTCATTATCACGGAAAACCCGTTATCCCGAATAATACATTATCACGGGATACATGTTATCCCGAATGATATTTTGTGACGGGAAACACGTTATGCCATATAATATTTTATCACGGGAAACACATTATTCCCAATAATCTTTTATCACGGGAAACAAGTTATCCCGAATAATTCATTATCACGGAAAGCACGTTATCCCGAATAATACATTATCACGGAAAGCACGTTATCCCGAATAATACATTATCACGGGAAACGCGTTATCCCGATTAATACATTATCACGGGAAACGCGTTATCCCGAATGATATTTTGTGACGGGAAACACGTTATGCCATATAATATTTTATCACGGGAAACACATTATTCCCAATAATCTTTTATCACGGGAAACAAGTTATCCCGAATAATTCATTATCACGGAAAGCACGTTATCCCGAATAATACATTATCACGGAAAGCACGTTATCCCGAATAATACATTATCACGGGAAACGCGTTATCCCGATTAATACATTATCACGGGAAACGCGTTATCCCGAATAATTCATTATCACGGGAAACATGTTATCCCGAATAATTCATTATCACGGAAAACCCGTTATCCCGAATTATTCATTATCACGGGGAACGCGTTATCCCGAATAATTCATTATCACGGATAACCCGTTATCCCGAATAATACATTATCACGGGGAACGCGTTATCCAGAATATACATTATCACGGGAAACGCGTTATCCCGAATAATTCATTATCACGGGAAACACGTTATCCCGAATAATACATTATCGCGGGATACATGTTATCCCGAATGTTATTTTGTGACGGGAAACACGTTATGCCATATAATATTTTATCACGGGAAACACATTATTCCCAATAATCTTTTATCACGGGAAACAAGTTATCCCGAATAATTCATTATCACGGAAAGCACGTTATCCCGAATAATACATTATCACGGGATACAAGTTATCCCGAATAATACATTATCACGGGAAAAATGTAATGCCGAATAATTCATTATCACGGAAAGCACGTTATCCCGAATAATACATTATCACGGGAAACGCGTTATCCCGATTAATACATTATCACGGGAAACACGTTATCCCGAATAATTCATTATCACGGGAAACGCGTTATCCCGCATAATTCATTATCAAGGGGAACATTTTATCCGAAATAACACATTATCACGAGAAACATGTTATCCCGAATTATACATTATCACAGGAAACAAGTTATCTCGAATAATTCATTATCACGGATAACCCGTTATCCCGAATAATACATTATCACGGGGAATGCGTTATCCCGAATATACATTATCACGGGAAACGCGTTATCCCGATTAATACATTATCACGGGAAACACGTTATCCCGAATAATGTTTTATCACGGGGAACGCGTTATCCCGAATTAACATTATCACGGGGAACGCGTTATCCAGAATATACATTATCACGGGAAACGCGTTATCCCGAATAATACATTATCACGGGATACATGTTATCCCGAATGATATTTTGTGACGGGAAACACGTTATGCCATATAATATTTTATCACGGGAAACACATTATTCCCAATAATCTTTTATCACGGGAAACAAGTTATCCCGAATAATTCATTATCACGGAAAGCACGTTATCCCGAATAATACATTATCACGGAAAGCACGTTATCCCGAATAATACATTATCACGGGAAACGCGTTATCCCGATTAATACATTATCACGGGAAACGCGTTATCCCGAATGATATTTTGTGACGGGAAACACGTTATGCCATATAATATTTTATCACGGGAAACACATTATTCCCAATAATCTTTTATCACGGGAAACAAGTTATCCCGAATAATTCATTATCACGGAAAGCACGTTATCCCGAATAATACATTATCACGGAAAGCACGTTATCCCGAATAATACATTATCACGGGAAACGCGTTATCCCGATTAATACATTATCACGGGAAACGCGTTATCCCGAATAATTCATTATCACGGGAAACATGTTATCCCGAATAATTCATTATCACGGAAAACCCGTTATCCCGAATTATTCATTATCACGGGGAACGCGTTATCCCGAATAATTCATTATCACGGATAACCCGTTATCCCGAATAATACATTATCACGGGGAACGCGTTATCCAGAATATACATTATCACGGGAAACGCGTTATCCCGAATAATTCATTATCACGGGAAACACGTTATCCCGAATAATACATTATCGCGGGATACATGTTATCCCGAATGTTATTTTGTGACGGGAAACACGTTATGCCATATAATATTTTATCACGGGAAACACATTATTCCCAATAATCTTTTATCACGGGAAACAAGTTATCCCGAATAATTCATTATCACGGAAAGCACGTTATCCCGAATAATACATTATCACGGGATACAAGTTATCCCGAATAATACATTATCACGGGAAAAATGTAATGCCGAATAATTCATTATCACGGAAAGCACGTTATCCCGAATAATACATTATCACGGGAAACGCGTTATCCCGATTAATACATTATCACGGGAAACACGTTATCCCGAATAATTCATTATCACGGGAAACGCGTTATCCCGCATAATTCATTATCAAGGGGAACATTTTATCCGAAATAACACATTATCACGAGAAACATGTTATCCCGAATTATACATTATCACAGGAAACAAGTTATCTCGAATAATTCATTATCACGGATAACCCGTTATCCCGAATAATACATTATCACGGGGAATGCGTTATCCCGAATATACATTATCACGGGAAACGCGTTATCCCGATTAATACATTATCACGGGAAACACGTTATCCCGAATAATGTTTTATCACGGGGAACGCGTTATCCCGAATTAACATTATCACGGGGAACGCGTTATCCAGAATATACATTATCACGGGAAACGCGTTATCCCGAATAATACATTATCACGGGATACATGTTATCCCGAATGATATTTTGTGACGGGAAACACGTTATGCCATATAATATTTTATCACGGGAAACACATTATTCCCAATAATCTTTTATCACGGGAAACAAGTTATCCCGAATAATTCATTATCACGGAAAGCACGTTATCCCGAATAATACATTATCACGGAAAGCACGTTATCCCGAATAATACATTATCACGGGAAACGCGTTATCCCGATTAATACATTATCACGGGAAACGCGTTATCCCGAATAATTCATTATCACGGGAAACATGTTATCCCGAATAATTCATTATCACGGAAAACCCGTTATCCCGAATTATTCATTATCACGGGGAACGCGTTATCCCGAATAATTCATTATCACGGATAACCCGTTATCCCGAATAATACATTATCACGGGGAACGCGTTATCCAGAATATACATTATCACGGGAAACGCGTTATCCCGAATAATTCATTATCACGGGAAACACGTTATCCCGAATAATACATTATCACGGGATTCATGTTATCCCGAATGATATTTTGTGACGGGAAACACGTTATGCCATATAATATTTTATCACGGGAAACACATTATTCCCAATAATCTTTTATCACGGGAAACAAGTTATCCCGAATAATTCATTATCACGGAAAGCACGTTATCCCGAATAATACATTATCACGGGGAACTCGTTATCCCGAATAATACATTATCACGGAAAGCACATTATCCCGAATTATACATTAGCACGGGAAACAAGTTATCCCGAATAATACATTATCACGGGAAACGCGTAATCCCGTATAATTCATTATCACGGGGAACATTTTATCCCGAATAATACATTATCACGGGGAACGCGTTATCCCGAATAATTCATTATCACCGGAAACATGTTATCCCGAATAATTCATTATCACGGAAAACCCGTTATCCCGAATTATACATTATCACGGGGATCGCGTTATCCCGAATAATACATTATCACGGAAAACCCGTTATCCCGAATTATTCATTATCACGGGGATCGCGTTATCCCGAATAATACATTATCACGGGATACAAGTTATCCCGAATAATACATTATCACGTGAAAAATGTAATGCCGAATAATTCATTATCACGGAAAGCACGTTATCCCGAATAATACATTATCACGGGAAACGCGTTATCCCGATTAATACATTATCACGGGAAACGCGTTATCCCGAATAATTCATTATCACGGGAAACATGTTATCCCGAATAATTCATTATCACGGAAAACCCGTTATCCCGAATAATACATTATCACGGGATACATGTTATCCCGAATGATATTTTGTGACGGGAAACACGTTATGCCATATAATATTTTATCACGGGAAACACATTATTCCCAATAATCTTTTATCACGGGAAACAAGTTATCCCGAATAATTCATTATCACGGAAAGCACGTTATCCCGAATAATACATTATCACGGAAAGCACGTTATCCCGAATAATACATTATCACGGGAAACGCGTTATCCCGATTAATACATTATCACGGGAAACGCGTTATCCCGAATAATTCATTATCACGGGAAACATGTTATCCCGAATAATTCATTATCACGGAAAACCCGTTATCCCGAATAATACATTATCACGGGATACATGTTATCCCGAATGATATTTTGTGACGGGAAACACGTTATGCCATATAATATTTTATCACGGGAAACACATTATTCCCAATAATCTTTTATCACGGGAAACAAGTTATCCCGAATAATTCATTATCACGGAAAGCACGTTATCCCGAATAATACATTATCACGGAAAGCACGTTATCCCGAATAATACATTATCACGGGAAACGCGTTATCCCGATTAATACATTATCACGGGAAACCCGTTATCCCGAATAATGTTTTATCACGGGGAACGCGTTATCCCGAATTAACATTATCACGGGAAACACGTTATCCCGAATAATACATTATCACGGGATACAAGTTATCCCGAATGATATTTTATTACGGGAAACGCGTTATCCCGAATAATACATTATCATGGGATACAAGTTATCCCGAATGATATTTTGTTACGGGAAACACGTAATGCCATATAATATTTTATCACGGGAAACACATTATTCCCAATAATCTTTTATCACGGGAAACAAGTTTTCCCGAATATTTCATTATCACGGAAAGCACGTTATCCCGAATAATACATTATCACGAGGAACTCGTTACCCCGAATAATTCATTATCACCGGAAACATGTTATCCCGAATAATTCATTATCACGGAAAACCCGTTATCCCGAATTATACATTATCACGGGGATCGCGTTATCCCGAATAATACATTATCATGGAAAACCCGTTATCCCGAATTATTCATTATCACGGGGATCGCGTTATCCCGAATAATACATTATCACGGGGAACGCATTATTCCGAATAATACATTATCACGGGATACAAGTTATCCCGAATAATACATTATCACGGGAAACATGTTATCCCGAATAATTCATTATCACGGAAAACCCGTTATCCCGAATAATACATTATCACGGGATACATGTTATCCCGATTGATATTTTGTGACGGGAAACACGTTATGCCATATAATATTTTATCACGGGAAACACATTATTCCCAATAATCTTTTATCACGGGAAACAAGTTATCCCGAATAATTCATTATCACGGAAAGCACGTTATCCCGAATAATACATTATCACGGAAAGCACGTTATCCCGAATAATACATTATCACGGGAAACGCGTTATCCCGATTAATACATTATCACGGGAAACGCGTTATCCCGAATAATTCATTATCACGGGAAACATGTTATCCCGAATAATACATTATCACGGGAAACGCGTTATCCCGAATTATTCATTATCACGGATAGCACGTTATCCCGATTAATACATTATCACGGGAAACGCGTTATCCCGAATAATTCATTATCACGGGAAACATGTTATCCCGAATAATTCATTATCACGGAAAACCCGTTATCCCGAATTATTCATTATCACGGGGAACGCGTTATCCCGAATAATTCATTATCACGGATAACCCGTTATCCCGAATAATACATTATCACGGGGAACGCGTTATCCAGAATATACATTATCACGGGAAACGCGTTATCCCGAATAATTCATTATCACGGGAAACACGTTATCCCGAATAATACATTATCACGGGATACATGTTATCCCGAATGATATTTTGTGACGGGAAACACGTTATGCCATATAATATTTTATCACGGGAAACACATTATTCCCAATAATCTTTTATCACGGGAAACAAGTTATCCCGAATAATTCATTATCACGGAAAGCACGTTATCCCGAATAATACATTATCACGGGGAACTCGTTATCCCGAATAATACATTATCACGGAAAGCACATTATCCCGAATTATACATTAGCACGGGAAACAAGTTATCCCGAATAATACATTATCACGGGAAACGCGTAATCCCGTATAATTCATTATCACGGGGAACATTTTATCTCGAATAATACATTATCACGGGGAACGCGTTATCCCGAATAATTCATTATCACCGGAAACATGTTATCCCGAATAATTCATTATCACGGAAAACCCGTTATCCCGAATTATACATTATCACGGGGATCGCGTTATCCCGAATAATACATTATCACGGAAAACCCGTTATCCCGAATTATTCGTTATCACGGGGATCGCGTTATCCCGAATAATACATTATCACGGGATACAAGTTATCCCGAATAATACATTATCACGTGAAAAATGTAATGCCGAATAATTCATTATCACGGAAAGCACGTTATCCCGAATAATACATTATCACGGGAAACGCGTTATCCCGAATAATACATTATCACGGGGAACGCGTTATCCAGAATATACATTATCACGGGAAACGCGTTATCCCGAATAATTCATTATCACGGGAAACACGTTATCCCGAATAATACATTATCACGGGATACATGTTATCCCGAATGATATTTTGTGACGGGAAACACGTTATGCCATATAATATTTTATCACGGGAAACACATTATTCCCAATAATCTTTTATCACGGGAAACAAGTTATCCCGAATAATTCATTATCACGGAAAGCACGTTATCCCGAATAATACATTATCACGGGGAACTCGTTATCCCGAATAATACATTATCACGGAAAGCACATTATCCCGAATTATACATTAGCACGGGAAACAAGTTATCCCGAATAATACATTATCACGGGAAACGCGTAATCCCGTATAATTCATTATCACGGGGAACATTTTATCTCGAATAATACATTATCACGGGGAACGCGTTATCCCGAATAATTCATTATCACCGGAAACATGTTATCCCGAATAATTCATTATCACGGAAAACCCGTTATCCCGAATTATACATTATCACGGGGATCGCGTTATCCCGAATAATACATTATCACGGAAAACCCGTTATCCCGAATAATACATTATCACGGAAAGCACGTTATCCCGAATAATACATTATCACGGGAAACGCGTTATCCCGATTAATACATTATCACGGGAAACGCGTTATCCCGAATAATTCATTATCACGGGAAACATGTTATCCCGAATAATTCATTATCACGGAAAACCCGTTATCCCGAATAATACATTATCACGGGATACATGTTATCCCGAATGATATTTTGTGACGGGAAACACGTTATGCCATATAATATTTTATCACGGGAAACACATTATTCCCAATAATCTTTTATCACGGGAAACAAGTTATCCCGAATAATTCATTATCACGGAAAGCACGTTATCCCGAATAATACATTATCACGGAAAGCACGTTATCCCGAATAATACATTATCACGGGAAACGCGTTATCCCGATTAATACATTATCACGGGAAACCCGTTATCCCGAATAATGTTTTATCACGGGGAACGCGTTATCCCGAATTAACATTATCACGGGAAACACGTTATCCCGAATAATACATTATCACGGGATACAAGTTATCCCGAATGATATTTTATTACGGGAAACGCGTTATCCCGAATAATACATTATCATGGGATACAAGTTATCCCGAATGATATTTTGTTACGGGAAACACGTAATGCCATATAATATTTTATCACGGGAAACACATTATTCCCAATAATCTTTTATCACGGGAAACAAGTTTTCCCGAATATTTCATTATCACGGAAAGCACGTTATCCCGAATAATACATTATCACGAGGAACTCGTTACCCCGAATAATTCATTATCACCGGAAACATGTTATCCCGAATAATTCATTATCACGGAAAACCCGTTATCCCGAATTATACATTATCACGGGGATCGCGTTATCCCGAATAATACATTATCATGGAAAACCCGTTATCCCGAATTATTCATTATCACGGGGATCGCGTTATCCCGAATAATACATTATCACGGGGAACGCATTATTCCGAATAATACATTATCACGGGATACAAGTTATCCCGAATAATACATTATCACGGGAAACATGTTATCCCGAATAATTCATTATCACGGAAAACCCGTTATCCCGAATAATACATTATCACGGGATACATGTTATCCCGATTGATATTTTGTGACGGGAAACACGTTATGCCATATAATATTTTATCACGGGAAACACATTATTCCCAATAATCTTTTATCACGGGAAACAAGTTATCCCGAATAATTCATTATCACGGAAAGCACGTTATCCCGAATAATACATTATCACGGAAAGCACGTTATCCCGAATAATACATTATCACGGGAAACGCGTTATCCCGATTAATACATTATCACGGGAAACGCGTTATCCCGAATAATTCATTATCACGGGAAACATGTTATCCCGAATAATACATTATCACGGGAAACGCGTTATCCCGAATTATTCATTATCACGGATAGCACGTTATCCCGATTAATACATTATCACGGGAAACGCGTTATCCCGAATAATTCATTATCACGGGAAACATGTTATCCCGAATAATTCATTATCACGGAAAACCCGTTATCCCGAATTATTCATTATCACGGGGAACGCGTTATCCCGAATAATTCATTATCACGGATAACCCGTTATCCCGAATAATACATTATCACGGGGAACGCGTTATCCAGAATATACATTATCACGGGAAACGCGTTATCCCGAATAATTCATTATCACGGGAAACACGTTATCCCGAATAATACATTATCACGGGATACATGTTATCCCGAATGATATTTTGTGACGGGAAACACGTTATGCCATATAATATTTTATCACGGGAAACACATTATTCCCAATAATCTTTTATCACGGGAAACAAGTTATCCCGAATAATTCATTATCACGGAAAGCACGTTATCCCGAATAATACATTATCACGGGGAACTCGTTATCCCGAATAATACATTATCACGGAAAGCACATTATCCCGAATTATACATTAGCACGGGAAACAAGTTATCCCGAATAATACATTATCACGGGAAACGCGTAATCCCGTATAATTCATTATCACGGGGAACATTTTATCTCGAATAATACATTATCACGGGGAACGCGTTATCCCGAATAATTCATTATCACCGGAAACATGTTATCCCGAATAATTCATTATCACGGAAAACCCGTTATCCCGAATTATACATTATCACGGGGATCGCGTTATCCCGAATAATACATTATCACGGAAAACCCGTTATCCCGAATTATTCGTTATCACGGGGATCGCGTTATCCCGAATAATACATTATCACGGGATACAAGTTATCCCGAATAATACATTATCACGTGAAAAATGTAATGCCGAATAATTCATTATCACGGAAAGCACGTTATCCCGAATAATACATTATCACGGGAAACGCGTTATCCCGAAT
This sequence comes from Schizaphis graminum, assembly GCA_020882235.1. Taxonomy (NCBI): domain Eukaryota; kingdom Metazoa; phylum Arthropoda; class Insecta; order Hemiptera; family Aphididae; genus Schizaphis; species Schizaphis graminum. Next base: position 104,654 of record JAJFBB010000013.1, on the reverse strand, counting down.
AATACATTATCACGGGGAACGCGTTATCCAGAATATACATTATCACGGGAAACGCGTTATCCCGAATAATTCATTATCACGGGAAACACGTTATCCCGAATAATACATTATCACGGGATACATGTTATCCCGAATGATATTTTGTGACGGGAAACACGTTATGCCATATAATATTTTATCACGGGAAACACATTATTCCCAATAATCTTTTATCACGGGAAACAAGTTATCCCGAATAATTCATTATCACGGAAAGCACGTTATCCCGAATAATACATTATCACGGGGAACTCGTTATCCCGAATAATACATTATCACGGAAAGCACATTATCCCGAATTATACATTAGCACGGGAAACAAGTTATCCCGAATAATACATTATCACGGGAAACGCGTAATCCCGTATAATTCATTATCACGGGGAACATTTTATCTCGAATAATACATTATCACGGGGAACGCGTTATCCCGAATAATTCATTATCACCGGAAACATGTTATCCCGAATAATTCATTATCACGGAAAACCCGTTATCCCGAATTATACATTATCACGGGGATCGCGTTATCCCGAATAATACATTATCACGGAAAACCCGTTATCCCGAATTATTCGTTATCACGGGGATCGCGTTATCCCGAATAATACATTATCACGGGATACAAGTTATCCCGAATAATACATTATCACGTGAAAAATGTAATGCCGAATAATTCATTATCACGGAAAGCACGTTATCCCGAATAATACATTATCACGGGAAACGCGTTATCCCGATTAATACATTATCACGGGAAACGCGTTATCCCGAATAATTCATTATCACGGGATACATGTTATCCCGAATGATATTTTGTGACGGGAAACACGTTATGCCATATAATATTTTATCACGGGAAACACATTATTCCCAATAATCTTTTATCACGGGAAACAAGTTATCCCGAATAATTCATTATCACGGAAAGCACGTTATCCCGAATAATACATTATCACGGAAAGCACGTTATCCCGAATAATACATTATCACGGGAAACGCGTTATCCCGATTAATACATTATCACGGGAAACGCGTTATCCCGAATAATTCATTATCACGGGAAACATGTTATCCCGAATAATTCATTATCACGGCAAACCCGTTATCCCGAATAATACATTATCACGGGATACATGTTATCCCGAATGATATTTTGTGACTTGAAACACGTTATGCCATATAATATTTTATCACGGGAAACACATTATTCCCAATAATCTTTTATCACGGGAAACAAGTTATCCCGAATAATTCATTATCACGGAAAGCACGTTATCCCGAATAATACATTATCACGGAAAGCACGTTATCCCGAATAATACATTATCACGGGAAACGCGTTATCCCGATTAATACATTATCACGGGAAACCCGTTATCCCGAATAATGTTTTATCACGGGGAACGCGTTATCCCGAATTAACATTATCACGGGAAACACGTTATCCCGAATAATACATTATCACGGGATACAAGTTATCCCGAATGATATTTTATTACGGGAAACGCGTTATCCCGAATAATTCATTATCACGGGAAACACGTTATCCCGAATAATACATTATCATGGGATACAAGTTATCCCGAATGATATTTTGTTACGGGAAACACGTAATGCCATATAATATTTTATCACGGGAAACACATTATTCCCAATAATCTTTTATCACGGGAAACAAGTTTTCCCGAATAATTCATTATCACGGAAAGCACGTTATCCCGAATAATACATTATCACGAGGAACTCGTTACCCCGAATAATTCATTATCACCGGAAACATGTTATCCCGAATAATTCATTATCACGGAAAACCCGTTATCCCGAATTATACATTATCACGGGGATCGCGTTATCCCGAATAATACATTATCATGGAAAACCCGTTATCCCGAATTATTCATTATCACGGGGATCGCGTTATCCCGAATAATACATTATCACGGGAAACAAGTTATCCCGAATAATACATTATCACGGGAAACGCGTTATCCCGATTAATACATTATCACGGGAAACGCGTTATCCCGAATAATTCATTATCACGGGAAACAAGTTATCCCGAATAATTCATTATCACGGAAAACCCGTTATCCCGAATAATACATTATCACGGGATACATGTTATCCCGAATGATATTTTGTGACGGGAAACACGTTATGCCATATAATATTTTATCACGGGAAACACATTATTCCCAATAATCTTTTATCACGGGAAACAAGTTATCCCGAATAATTCATTATCACGGAAAGCACGTTATCCCGAATAATACATTATCACGGAAAGCACGTTATCCCGAATAATACATTATCACGGGAAACGCGTTATCCCGATTAATACATTATCACGGGAAACCCGTTATCCCGAATAATGTTTTATCATGGGGAACGCGTTATCCCGAATTAACATTATCACGGGAAACACGTTATCCCGAATAATACATTATCACGGGATACAAGTTATCCCGAATGATATTTTATTACGGGAAACGCGTTATCCCGAATAATTCATTATCACGGGAAACACGTTATCCCGAATAATACATTATCATGGGATACAAGTTATCCCGAATGATATTTTGTTACGGGAAACACGTAATGCCATATAATATTTTATCACGGGAAACACATTATTCCCAATAATCTTTTATCACGGGAAACAAGTTTTCCCGAATATTTCATTATCACGGAAAGCACGTTATCCCGAATAATACATTATCACGAGGAACTCGTTACCCCGAATAATTCATTATCACCGGAAACATGTTATCCCGAATAATTCATTATCACGGAAAACCCGTTATCCCGAATTATACATTATCACGGGGATCGCGTTATCCCGAATAATACATTATCATGGAAAACCCGTTATCCCGAATTATTCATTATCACGGGGATCGCGTTATCCCGAATAATACATTATCACGGGAAACAAGTTATCCCGAATAATTCATTATCACGGATAACCCGTTATCCCGAATAATACATTATCACGGGAAACGCGTTATCCCGAATTATTCATTATCACGGAAAACCCGTTATCCCGAATAATACATTATCACGGGGAACGCATTATTCCGAATAATACATTATCACGGGATACAAGTTATCCCGAATAATACATTATCACGGGAAACATGTTATCCCGAATAATTCATTATCACGGAAAACCCGTTATCCCGAATAATACATTATCACGGGATACATGTTATCCCGAATGATATTTTGTGACGGGAAACACGTTATGCCATATAATATTTTATCACGGGAAACACATTATTCCCAATAATCTTTTATCACGGGAAACAAGTTATCCCGAATAATTCATTATCACGGAAAGCACGTTATCCCGAATAATACATTATCACGGAAAGCACGTTATCCCGAATAATACATTATCACGGGAAACGCGTTATCCCGATTAATACATTATCACGGGAAACGCGTTATCCCGAATAATTCATTATCACGGGAAACATGTTATCCCGAATAATTCATTATCACGGCAAACCCGTTATCCCGAATAATACATTATCACGGGATACATGTTATCCCGAATGATATTTTGTGACTTGAAACACGTTATGCCATATAATATTTTATCACGGGAAACACATTATTCCCAATAATCTTTTATCACGGGAAACAAGTTATCCCGAATAATTCATTATCACGGAAAGCACGTTATCCCGAATAATACATTATCACGGAAAGCACGTTATCCCGAATAATACATTATCACGGGAAACGCGTTATCCCGATTAATACATTATCACGGGAAACCCGTTATCCCGAATAATGTTTTATCACGGGGAACGCGTTATCCCGAATTAACATTATCACGGGAAACACGTTATCCCGAATAATACATTATCACGGGATACAAGTTATCCCGAATGATATTTTATTACGGGAAACGCGTTATCCCGAATAATTCATTATCACGGGAAACACGTTATCCCGAATAATACATTATCATGGGATACAAGTTATCCCGAATGATATTTTGTTACGGGAAACACGTAATGCCATATAATATTTTATCACGGGAAACACATTATTCCCAATAATCTTTTATCACGGGAAACAAGTTTTCCCGAATAATTCATTATCACGGAAAGCACGTTATCCCGAATAATACATTATCACGAGGAACTCGTTACCCCGAATAATTCATTATCACCGGAAACATGTTATCCCGAATAATTCATTATCACGGAAAACCCGTTATCCCGAATTATACATTATCACGGGGATCGCGTTATCCCGAATAATACATTATCATGGAAAACCCGTTATCCCGAATTATTCATTATCACGGGGATCGCGTTATCCCGAATAATACATTATCACGGGAAACAAGTTATCCCGAATAATACATTATCACGGGAAACGCGTTATCCCGATTAATACATTATCACGGGAAACGCGTTATCCCGAATAATTCATTATCACGGGAAACAAGTTATCCCGAATAATTCATTATCACGGAAAACCCGTTATCCCGAATAATACATTATCACGGGATACATGTTATCCCGAATGATATTTTGTGACGGGAAACACGTTATGCCATATAATATTTTATCACGGGAAACACATTATTCCCAATAATCTTTTATCACGGGAAACAAGTTATCCCGAATAATTCATTATCACGGAAAGCACGTTATCCCGAATAATACATTATCACGGAAAGCACGTTATCCCGAATAATACATTATCACGGGAAACGCGTTATCCCGATTAATACATTATCACGGGAAACCCGTTATCCCGAATAATGTTTTATCATGGGGAACGCGTTATCCCGAATTAACATTATCACGGGAAACACGTTATCCCGAATAATACATTATCACGGGATACAAGTTATCCCGAATGATATTTTATTACGGGAAACGCGTTATCCCGAATAATTCATTATCACGGGAAACACGTTATCCCGAATAATACATTATCATGGGATACAAGTTATCCCGAATGATATTTTGTTACGGGAAACACGTAATGCCATATAATATTTTATCACGGGAAACACATTATTCCCAATAATCTTTTATCACGGGAAACAAGTTTTCCCGAATATTTCATTATCACGGAAAGCACGTTATCCCGAATAATACATTATCACGAGGAACTCGTTACCCCGAATAATTCATTATCACCGGAAACATGTTATCCCGAATAATTCATTATCACGGAAAACCCGTTATCCCGAATTATACATTATCACGGGGATCGCGTTATCCCGAATAATACATTATCATGGAAAACCCGTTATCCCGAATTATTCATTATCACGGGGATCGCGTTATCCCGAATAATACATTATCACGGGAAACAAGTTATCCCGAATAATTCATTATCACGGATAACCCGTTATCCCGAATAATACATTATCACGGGAAACGCGTTATCCCGAATTATTCATTATCACGGAAAACCCGTTATCCCGAATAATACATTATCACGGGGAACGCATTATTCCGAATAATACATTATCACGGGATACAAGTTATCCCGAATAATACATTATCACGGGAAACATGTTATCCCGAATAATTCATTATCACGGAAAACCCGTTATCCCGAATAATACATTATCACGGGATACATGTTATCCCGATTGATATTTTGTGACGGGAAACACGTTATGCCATATAATATTTTATCACGGGAAACACATTATTCCCAATAATCTTTTATCACGGGAAACAAGTTATCCCGAATAATTCATTATCACGGAAAGCACGTTATCCCGAATAATTTATTATCACGGAAAGCACGTTATCCCGAATAATACATTATCACGGGAAACGCGTTATCCCGATTAATACATTATCACGGGAAACGCGTTATCCCGAATAATTCATTATCACGGGAAACATGTTATCCCGAATAATACATTATCACGGGAAACGCGTTATCCCGAATTATTCATTATCACGGAAAGCACGTTATCCCGAATAATACATTATCACGGAAAGCCCGTTATCCCGAATAATACATTATCTCGGGAAACGCGTTATCCCGATTAATACATTATCACGGGAAACGCGTTATCCCGAATAATTCATTATCACGGGAAACATGTTATCCCGAATAATTCATTATCACGGAAAACCCGTTATCCCGAATTATTCATTATCACGGGGAACGCGTTATCCCGAATAATTCATTATCACGGATAACCCGTTATCCCGAATAATACATTATCACGGGGAACGCGTTATCCAGAATATACATTATCACGGGAAACGCGTTATCCCGAATAATTCATTATCACGGGAAACACGTTATCCCGAATAATACATTATCACGGGATACATGTTATCCCGAATGATATTTTGTGACGGGAAACACGTTATGCCATATAATATTTTATCACGGGAAACACATTATTCCCAATAATCTTTTATCACGGGAAACAAGTTATCCCGAATAATTCATTATCACGGAAAGCACGTTATCCCGAATAATACATTATCACGGGGAACTCGTTATCCCGAATAATACATTATCACGGAAAGCACATTATCCCGAATTATACATTAGCACGGGAAACAAGTTATCCCGAATAATACATTATCACGGGAAACGCGTAATCCCGTATAATTCATTATCACGGGGAACATTTTATCTCGAATAATACATTATCACGGGGAACGCGTTATCCCGAATAATTCATTATCACCGGAAACATGTTATCCCGAATAATTCATTATCACGAAAACCCGTTATCCCGAATTATACATTATCACGGGGATCGCGTTATCCCGAATAATACATTATCACGGAAAACCCGTTATCCCGAATTATTCGTTATCACGGGGATCGCGTTATCCCGAATAATACATTATCACGGGATACAAGTTATCCCGAATAATACATTATCACGTGAAAAATGTAATGCCGAATAATTCATTATCACGGAAAGCACGTTATCCCGAATAATACATTATCACGGGAAACGCGTTATCCCGATTAATACATTATCACGGGAAACGCGTTATCCCGAATAATTCATTATCACGGGAAACATGTTATCCCGAATAATTCATTATCACGGAAAACCCGTTATCCCGAATAATACATTATCACGGGATACATGTTATCCCGAATGATATTTTGTGACGGGAAACACGTTATGCCATATAATATTTTATCACGGGAAACACATTATTCCCAATAATCTTTTATCACGGGAAACAAGTTATCCCGAATAATTCATTATCACGGAAAGCACGTTATCCCGAATAATACATTATCACGGAAAGCACGTTATCCCGAATAATACATTATCACGGGAAACGCGTTATCCCGATTAATACATTATCACGGGAAACGCGTTATCCCGAATAATTCATTATCACGGGAAACATGTTATCCCGAATAATTCATTATCACGGAAAACCCGTTATCCCGAATAATACATTATCACGGGATACATGTTATCCCGAATGATATTTTGTGACTTGAAACACGTTATGCCATATAATATTTTATCACGGGAAACACATTATTCCCAATAATCTTTTATCACGGGAAACAAGTTATCCCGAATAATTCATTATCACGGAAAGCACGTTATCCCGAATAATACATTATCACGGAAAGCACGTTATCCCGAAATAATACATTATCACGGGAAACGCGTTATCCCGATTAATACATTTTCACGGGAAACCCGTTATCCCGAATAATGTTTTATCACGGGGAACGCGTTATCCCGAATTAACATTATCACGGGAAACACGTTATCCCGAATAATACATTATCACGGGATACAAGTTATCCCGAATGATATTTTATTACGGGAAACGCGTTATCCCGAATAATTCATTATCACGGGAAACACGTTATCCCGAATAATACATTATCATGGGATACAAGTTATCCCGAATGATATTTTGTTACGGGAAACACGTAATGCCATATAATATTTTATCACGGGAAACACATTATTCCCAATAATCTTTTATCACGGGAAACGCGTTATCCCGAATTATTCATTATCACGGAAAACCCGTTATCCCGAATAATACATTATCACGGGGAACGCATTATTCCGAATAATACATTATCACGGGATACAAGTTATCCCGAATAATACATTATCACGGGAAACATGTTATCCCGAATAATTCATTATCACGGAAAACCCGTTATCCCGAATAATACATTATCACGGGATACATGTTATCCCGATTGATATTTTGTGACGGGAAACACGTTATGCCATATAATATTTTATCACGGGAAACACATTATTCCCAATAATCTTTTATCACGGGAAACAAGTTATCCCGAATAATTCATTATCACGGAAAGCACGTTATCCCGAATAATACATTATCACGGAAAGCACGTTATCCCGAATAATACATTATCACGGGAAACGCGTTATCCCGATTAATACATTATCACGGGAAACGCGTTATCCCGAATAATTCATTATCACGGGAAACATGTTATCCCGAATAATACATTATCACGGGAAACGCGTTATCCCGAATTATTCATTATCACGGAAAGCACGTTATCCCGAATAATACATTATCACGGAAAGCCCGTTATCCCGAATAATACATTATCACGGGAAACGCGTTATCCCGATTAATACATTATCACGGGAAACGCGTAATCCCGTATAATTCATTATCACGGGGAACATTTTATCTCGAATAATACATTATCACGGGGAACGCGTTATCCCGAATAATTCATTATCACCGGAAACATGTTATCCCGAATAATTCATTATCACGGAAAACCCGTTATCCCGAATTATACATTATCACGGGGATCGCGTTATCCCGAATAATACATTATCACGGAAAACCCGTTATCCCGAATTATTCGTTATCACGGGGATCGCGTTATCCCGAATAATACATTATCACGGGATACAAGTTATCCCGAATAATACATTATCACGTGAAAAATGTAATGCCGAATAATTCATTATCACGGAAAGCACGTTATCCCGAATAATACATTATCACGGGAAACGCGTTATCCCGATTAATACATTATCACGGGAAACGCGTTATCCCGAATAATTCATTATCACGGGAAACATGTTATCCCGAATAATTCATTATCACGGAAAACCCGTTATCCCGAATAATACATTATCACGGGATACATGTTATCCCGAATGATATTTTGTGACGGGAAACACGTTATGCCATATAATATTTTATCACGGGAAACACTTTATTCCCAATAATCTTTTATCACGGGAAACAAGTTATCCCGAATAATTCATTATCACGGAAAGCACGTTATCCCGAATAATACATTATCACGGAAAGCACGTTATCCCGAATAATACATTATCACGGGAAACGCGTTATCCCGATTAATACATTATCACGGGAAACGCGTTATCCCGAATAATTCATTATCACGGGAAACATGTTATCCCGAATAATTCATTATCACGGAAAACCCGTTATCCCGAATAATACATTATCACGGGATACATGTTATCCCGAATGATATTTTGTGACTTGAAACACGTTATGCCATATAATATTTTATCACGGGAAACACATTATTCCCAATAATCTTTTATCACGGGAAACAAGTTATCCCGAATAATTCATTATCACGGAAAGCACGTTATCCCGAATAATACATTATCACGGAAAGCACGTTATCCCGAATAATACATTATCACGGGAAACGCGTTATCCCGATTAATACATTATCACGGGAAACCCGTTATCCCGAATAATGTTTTATCACGGGGAACGCGTTATCCCGAATTAACATTATCACGGGAAACACGTTATCCCGAATAATACATTATCACGGGATACAAGTTATCCCGAATGATATTTTATTACGGGAAACGCGTTATCCCGAATAATTCATTATCACGGGAAACACGTTATCCCGAATAATACATTATCATGGGATACAAGTTATCCCGAATGATATTTTGTTACGGGAAACACGTAATGCCATATAATATTTTATCACGGGAAACACATTATTCCCAATAATCTTTTATCACGGGAAACAAGTTTTCCCGAATAATTCATTATCACGGAAAGCCCGTTATCCCGAATAATACATTATCTCGGGAAACGCGTTATCCCGATTAATACATTATCACGGGAAACGCGTTATCCCGAATAATTCATTATCACGGGAAACATGTTATCCCGAATAATTCATTATCACGGAAAACCCGTTATCCCGAATTATTCATTATCACGGGGAACGCGTTATCCCGAATAATTCATTATCACGGATAACCCGTTATCCCGAATAATACATTATCACGGGGAACGCGTTATCCAGAATATACATTATCACGGGAAACGCGTTATCCCGAATAATTCATTATCACGGGAAACACGTTATCCCGAATAATACATTATCACGGGATACATGTTATCCCGAATGATATTTTGTGACGGGAAACACGTTATGCCATATAATATTTTATCACGGGAAACACATTATTCCCAATAATCTTTTATCACGGGAAACAAGTTATCCCGAATAATTCATTATCACGGAAAGCACGTTATCCCGAATAATACATTATCACGGGGAACTCGTTATCCCGAATAATACATTATCACGGAAAGCACATTATCCCGAATTATACATTAGCACGGGAAACAAGTTATCCCGAATAATACATTATCACGGGAAACGCGTAATCCCGTATAATTCATTATCACGGGGAACATTTTATCTCGAATAATACATTATCACGGGGAACGCGTTATCCCGAATAATTCATTATCACCGGAAACATGTTATCCCGAATAATTCATTATCACGAAAACCCGTTATCCCGAATTATACATTATCACGGGGATCGCGTTATCCCGAATAATACATTATCACGGAAAACCCGTTATCCCGAATTATTCGTTATCACGGGGATCGCGTTATCCCGAATAATACATTATCACGGGATACAAGTTATCCCGAATAATACATTATCACGTGAAAAATGTAATGCCGAATAATTCATTATCACGGAAAGCACGTTATCCCGAATAATACATTATCACGGGAAACGCGTTATCCCGATTAATACATTATCACGGGAAACGCGTTATCCCGAATAATTCATTATCACGGGAAACATGTTATCCCGAATAATTCATTATCACGGAAAACCCGTTATCCCGAATAATACATTATCACGGGATACATGTTATCCCGAATGATATTTTGTGACGGGAAACACGTTATGCCATATAATATTTTATCACGGGAAACACATTATTCCCAATAATCTTTTATCACGGGAAACAAGTTATCCCGAATAATTCATTATCACGGAAAGCACGTTATCCCGAATAATACATTATCACGGAAAGCACGTTATCCCGAATAATACATTATCACGGGAAACGCGTTATCCCGATTAATACATTATCACGGGAAACGCGTTATCCCGAATAATTCATTATCACGGGAAACATGTTATCCCGAATAATTCATTATCACGGAAAACCCGTTATCCCGAATAATACATTATCACGGGATACATGTTATCCCGAATGATATTTTGTGACTTGAAACACGTTATGCCATATAATATTTTATCACGGGAAACACATTATTCCCAATAATCTTTTATCACGGGAAACAAGTTATCCCGAATAATTCATTATCACGGAAAGCACGTTATCCCGAATAATACATTATCACGGAAAGCACGTTATCCCGAAATAATACATTATCACGGGAAACGCGTTATCCCGATTAATACATTATCACGGGAAACCCGTTATCCCGAATAATGTTTTATCACGGGGAACGCGTTATCCCGAATTAACATTATCACGGGAAACACGTTATCCCGAATAATACATTATCACGGGATACAAGTTATCCCGAATGATATTTTATTACGGGAAACGCGTTATCCCGAATAATTCATTATCACGGGAAACACGTTATCCCGAATAATACATTATCATGGGATACAAGTTATCCCGAATGATATTTTGTTACGGGAAACACGTAATGCCATATAATATTTTATCACGGGAAACACATTATTCCCAATAATCTTTTATCACGGGAAACGCGTTATCCCGAATTATTCATTATCACGGAAAACCCGTTATCCCGAATAATACATTATCACGGGGAACGCATTATTCCGAATAATACATTATCACGGGATACAAGTTATCCCGAATAATACATTATCACGGGAAACATGTTATCCCGAATAATTCATTATCACGGAAAACCCGTTATCCCGAATAATACATTATCACGGGATACATGTTATCCCGATTGATATTTTGTGACGGGAAACACGTTATGCCATATAATATTTTATCACGGGAAACACATTATTCCCAATAATCTTTTATCACGGGAAACAAGTTATCCCGAATAATTCATTATCACGGAAAGCACGTTATCCCGAATAATACATTATCACGGAAAGCACGTTATCCCGAATAATACATTATCACGGGAAACGCGTTATCCCGATTAATACATTATCACGGGAAACGCGTTATCCCGAATAATTCATTATCACGGGAAACATGTTATCCCGAATAATACATTATCACGGGAAACGCGTTATCCCGAATTATTCATTATCACGGAAAGCACGTTATCCCGAATAATACATTATCACGGAAAGCCCGTTATCCCGAATAATACATTATCACGGGAAACGCGTTATCCCGATTAATACATTATCACGGGAAACGCGTAATCCCGTATAATTCATTATCACGGGGAACATTTTATCTCGAATAATACATTATCACGGGGAACGCGTTATCCCGAATAATTCATTATCACCGGAAACATGTTATCCCGAATAATTCATTATCACGGAAAACCCGTTATCCCGAATTATACATTATCACGGGGATCGCGTTATCCCGAATAATACATTATCACGGAAAACCCGTTATCCCGAATTATTCGTTATCACGGGGATCGCGTTATCCCGAATAATACATTATCACGGGATACAAGTTATCCCGAATAATACATTATCACGTGAAAAATGTAATGCCGAATAATTCATTATCACGGAAAGCACGTTATCCCGAATAATACATTATCACGGGAAACGCGTTATCCCGATTAATACATTATCACGGGAAACGCGTTATCCCGAATAATTCATTATCACGGGAAACATGTTATCCCGAATAATTCATTATCACGGAAAACCCGTTATCCCGAATAATACATTATCACGGGATACATGTTATCCCGAATGATATTTTGTGACGGGAAACACGTTATGCCATATAATATTTTATCACGGGAAACACTTTATTCCCAATAATCTTTTATCACGGGAAACAAGTTATCCCGAATAATTCATTATCACGGAAAGCACGTTATCCCGAATAATACATTATCACGGAAAGCACGTTATCCCGAATAATACATTATCACGGGAAACGCGTTATCCCGATTAATACATTATCACGGGAAACGCGTTATCCCGAATAATTCATTATCACGGGAAACATGTTATCCCGAATAATTCATTATCACGGAAAACCCGTTATCCCGAATAATACATTATCACGGGATACATGTTATCCCGAATGATATTTTGTGACTTGAAACACGTTATGCCATATAATATTTTATCACGGGAAACACATTATTCCCAATAATCTTTTATCACGGGAAACAAGTTATCCCGAATAATTCATTATCACGGAAAGCACGTTATCCCGAATAATACATTATCACGGAAAGCACGTTATCCCGAATAATACATTATCACGGGAAACGCGTTATCCCGATTAATACATTATCACGGGAAACGCGTTATCCCGAATAATTCATTATCACGGGAAACATGTTATCCCGAATAATACATTATCACGGGAAACGCGTTATCCCGAATTATTCATTATCACGGAAAGCACGTTATCCCGAATAATACATTATCACGGAAAGCCCGTTATCCCGAATAATACATTATCACGGGAAACGCGTTATCCCGATTAATACATTATCACGGGAAACGCGTAATCCCGTATAATTCATTATCACGGGGAACATTTTATCTCGAATAATACATTATCACGGGGAACGCGTTATCCCGAATAATTCATTATCACCGGAAACATGTTATCCCGAATAATTCATTATCACGGAAAACCCGTTATCCCGAATTATACATTATCACGGGGATCGCGTTATCCCGAATAATACATTATCACGGAAAACCCGTTATCCCGAATTATTCGTTATCACGGGGATCGCGTTATCCCGAATAATACATTATCACGGGATACAAGTTATCCCGAATAATACATTATCACGTGAAAAATGTAATGCCGAATAATTCATTATCACGGAAAGCACGTTATCCCGAATAATACATTATCACGGGAAACGCGTTATCCCGATTAATACATTATCACGGGAAACGCGTTATCCCGAATAATTCATTATCACGGGAAACATGTTATCCCGAATAATTCATTATCACGGAAAACCCGTTATCCCGAATAATACATTATCACGGGATACATGTTATCCCGAATGATATTTTGTGACGGGAAACACGTTATGCCATATAATATTTTATCACGGGAAACACTTTATTCCCAATAATCTTTTATCACGGGAAACAAGTTATCCCGAATAATTCATTATCACGGAAAGCACGTTATCCCGAATAATACATTATCACGGAAAGCACGTTATCCCGAATAATACATTATCACGGGAAACGCGTTATCCCGATTAATACATTATCACGGGAAACGCGTTATCCCGAATAATTCATTATCACGGGAAACATGTTATCCCGAATAATTCATTATCACGGAAAACCCGTTATCCCGAATAATACATTATCACGGGATACATGTTATCCCGAATGATATTTTGTGACTTGAAACACGTTATGCCATATAATATTTTATCACGGGAAACACATTATTCCCAATAATCTTTTATCACGGGAAACAAGTTATCCCGAATAATTCATTATCACGGAAAGCACGTTATCCCGAATAATACATTATCACGGAAAGCACGTTATCCCGAATAATACATTATCACGGGAAACGCGTTATCCCGATTAATACATTATCACGGGAAACCCGTTATCCCGAATAATGTTTTATCACGGGGAACGCGTTATCCCGAATTAACATTATCACGGGAAACACGTTATCCCGAATAATACATTATCACGGGATACAAGTTATCCCGAATGATATTTTATTACGGGAAACGCGTTATCCCGAATAATTCATTATCACGGGAAACACGTTATCCCGAATAATACATTATCATGGGATACAAGTTATCCCGAATGATATTTTGTTACGGGAAACACGTAATGCCATATAATATTTTATCACGGGAAACACATTATTCCCAATAATCTTTTATCACGGGAAACAAGTTTTCCCGAATAATTCATTATCACGGAAAGCCCGTTATCCCGAATAATACATTATCTCGGGAAACGCGTTATCCCGATTAATACATTATCACGGGAAACGCGTTATCCCGAATAATTCATTATCACGGGAAACATGTTATCCCGAATAATTCATTATCACGGAAAACCCGTTATCCCGAATTATTCATTATCACGGGGAACGCGTTATCCCGAATAATTCATTATCACGGATAACCCGTTATCCCGAATAATACATTATCACGGGGAACGCGTTATCCAGAATATACATTATCACGGGAAACGCGTTATCCCGAATAATTCATTATCACGGGAAACACGTTATCCCGAATAATACATTATCACGGGATACATGTTATCCCGAATGATATTTTGTGACGGGAAACACGTTATGCCATATAATATTTTATCACGGGAAACACATTATTCCCAATAATCTTTTATCACGGGAAACAAGTTATCCCGAATAATTCATTATCACGGAAAGCACGTTATCCCGAATAATACATTATCACGGGGAACTCGTTATCCCGAATAATACATTATCACGGAAAGCACATTATCCCGAATTATACATTAGCACGGGAAACAAGTTATCCCGAATAATACATTATCACGGGAAACGCGTAATCCCGTATAATTCATTATCACGGGGAACATTTTATCTCGAATAATACATTATCACGGGGAACGCGTTATCCCGAATAATTCATTATCACCGGAAACATGTTATCCCGAATAATTCATTATCACGAAAACCCGTTATCCCGAATTATACATTATCACGGGGATCGCGTTATCCCGAATAATACATTATCACGGAAAACCCGTTATCCCGAATTATTCGTTATCACGGGGATCGCGTTATCCCGAATAATACATTATCACGGGATACAAGTTATCCCGAATAATACATTATCACGTGAAAAATGTAATGCCGAATAATTCATTATCACGGAAAGCACGTTATCCCGAATAATACATTATCACGGGAAACGCGTTATCCCGATTAATACATTATCACGGGAAACGCGTTATCCCGAATAATTCATTATCACGGGAAACATGTTATCCCGAATAATTCATTATCACGGAAAACCCGTTATCCCGAATAATACATTATCACGGGATACATGTTATCCCGAATGATATTTTGTGACGGGAAACACGTTATGCCATATAATATTTTATCACGGGAAACACATTATTCCCAATAATCTTTTATCACGGGAAACAAGTTATCCCGAATAATTCATTATCACGGAAAGCACGTTATCCCGAATAATACATTATCACGGAAAGCACGTTATCCCGAATAATACATTATCACGGGAAACGCGTTATCCCGATTAATACATTATCACGGGAAACGCGTTATCCCGAATAATTCATTATCACGGGAAACATGTTATCCCGAATAATTCATTATCACGGAAAACCCGTTATCCCGAATAATACATTATCACGGGATACATGTTATCCCGAATGATATTTTGTGACTTGAAACACGTTATGCCATATAATATTTTATCACGGGAAACACATTATTCCCAATAATCTTTTATCACGGGAAACAAGTTATCCCGAATAATTCATTATCACGGAAAGCACGTTATCCCGAATAATACATTATCACGGAAAGCACGTTATCCCGAAATAATACATTATCACGGGAAACGCGTTATCCCGATTAATACATTATCACGGGAAACCCGTTATCCCGAATAATGTTTTATCACGGGGAACGCGTTATCCCGAATTAACATTATCACGGGAAACACGTTATCCCGAATAATACATTATCACGGGATACAAGTTATCCCGAATGATATTTTATTACGGGAAACGCGTTATCCCGAATAATTCATTATCACGGGAAACACGTTATCCCGAATAATACATTATCATGGGATACAAGTTATCCCGAATGATATTTTGTTACGGGAAACACGTAATGCCATATAATATTTTATCACGGGAAACACATTATTCCCAATAATCTTTTATCACGGGAAACGCGTTATCCCGAATTATTCATTATCACGGAAAACCCGTTATCCCGAATAATACATTATCACGGGGAACGCATTATTCCGAATAATACATTATCACGGGATACAAGTTATCCCGAATAATACATTATCACGGGAAACATGTTATCCCGAATAATTCATTATCACGGAAAACCCGTTATCCCGAATAATACATTATCACGGGATACATGTTATCCCGATTGATATTTTGTGACGGGAAACACGTTATGCCATATAATATTTTATCACGGGAAACACATTATTCCCAATAATCTTTTATCACGGGAAACAAGTTATCCCGAATAATTCATTATCACGGAAAGCACGTTATCCCGAATAATACATTATCACGGAAAGCACGTTATCCCGAATAATACATTATCACGGGAAACGCGTTATCCCGAATTATTCATTATCACGGAAAGCACGTTATCCCGAATAATACATTATCACGGAAAGCCCGTTATCCCGAATAATACATTATCACGGGAAACGCGTTATCCCGATTAATACATTATCACGGGAAACGCGTAATCCCGTATAATTCATTATCACGGGGAACATTTTATCTCGAATAATACATTATCACGGGGAACGCGTTATCCCGAATAATTCATTATCACCGGAAACATGTTATCCCGAATAATTCATTATCACGGAAAACCCGTTATCCCGAATTATACATTATCACGGGGATCGCGTTATCCCGAATAATACATTATCACGGAAAACCCGTTATCCCGAATTATTCGTTATCACGGGGATCGCGTTATCCCGAATAATACATTATCACGGGATACAAGTTATCCCGAATAATACATTATCACGTGAAAAATGTAATGCCGAATAATTCATTATCACGGAAAGCACGTTATCCCGAATAATACATTATCACGGGAAACGCGTTATCCCGATTAATACATTATCACGGGAAACGCGTTATCCCGAATAATTCATTATCACGGGAAACATGTTATCCCGAATAATTCATTATCACGGAAAACCCGTTATCCCGAATAATACATTATCACGGGATACATGTTATCCCGAATGATATTTTGTGACGGGAAACACGTTATGCCATATAATATTTTATCACGGGAAACACTTTATTCCCAATAATCTTTTATCACGGGAAACAAGTTATCCCGAATAATTCATTATCACGGAAAGCACGTTATCCCGAATAATACATTATCACGGAAAGCACGTTATCCCGAATAATACATTATCACGGGAAACGCGTTATCCCGATTAATACATTATCACGGGAAACGCGTTATCCCGAATAATTCATTATCACGGGAAACATGTTATCCCGAATAATTCATTATCACGGAAAACCCGTTATCCCGAATAATACATTATCACGGGATACATGTTATCCCGAATGATATTTTGTGACTTGAAACACGTTATGCCATATAATATTTTATCACGGGAAACACATTATTCCCAATAATCTTTTATCACGGGAAACAAGTTATCCCGAATAATTCATTATCACGGAAAGCACGTTATCCCGAATAATACATTATCACGGAAAGCACGTTATCCCGAATAATACATTATCACGGGAAACGCGTTATCCCGATTAATACATTATCACGGGAAACCCGTTATCCCGAATAATGTTTTATCACGGGGAACGCGTTATCCCGAATTAACATTATCACGGGAAACACGTTATCCCGAATAATACATTATCACGGGATACAAGTTATCCCGAATGATATTTTATTACGGGAAACGCGTAATGCCATATAATATTTTATCACGGGAAACACATTATTCCCAATAATCTTTTATCACGGGAAACAAGTTTTCCCGAATAATTCATTATCACGGAAAGCACGTTATCCCGAATAATACATTATCACGAGGAACTCGTTACCCCGAATAATTCATTATCACCGGAAACATGTTATCCCGAATAATTCATTATCACGGAAAACCCGTTATCCCGAATTATACATTATCACGGGGATCGCGTTATCCCGAATAATACATTATCATGGAAAACCCGTTATCCCGAATTATTCATTATCACGGGGATCGCGTTATCCCGAATAATACATTATCACGGGAAACAAGTTATCCCGAATAATTCATTATCACGGATAACCCGTTATCCCGAATAATACATTATCACGGGAAACGCGTTATCCCGAATTATTCATTATCACGGAAAACCCGTTATCCCGAATAATACATTATCACGGGGAACGCATTATTCCGAATAATACATTATCACGGGATACAAGTTATCCCGAATAATACATTATCACGGGAAACATGTTATCCCGAATAATTCATTATCACGGAAAACCCGTTATCCCGAATAATACATTATCACGGGATACATGTTATCCCGATTGATATTTTGTGACGGGAAACACGTTATGCCATATAATATTTTATCACGGGAAACACATTATTCCCAATAATCTTTTATCACGGGAAACAAGTTATCCCGAATAATTCATTATCACGGAAAGCACGTTATCCCGAATAATACATTATCACGGAAAGCACGTTATCCCGAATAATACATTATCACGGGAAACGCGTTATCCCGATTAATACATTATCACGGGAAACGCGTTATCCCGAATAATTCATTATCACGGGAAACATGTTATCCCGAATAATACATTATCACGGGAAACGCGTTATCCCGAATTATTCATTATCACGGAAAGCACGTTATCCCGAATAATACATTATCACGGAAAGCCCGTTATCCCGAATAATACATTATCACGGGAAACGCGTTATCCCGATTAATACATTATCACGGGAAACGCGTTATCCCGAATAATTCATTATCACGGGAAACATGTTATCTCGAATAATTCATTATCACGGAAAACCCGTTATCCCGAATTATTCATTATCACGGGGAACGCGTTATCCCGAATAATTCATTATCACGGATAACCCGTTATCCCGAATAATACATTATCACGGGGAACGCGTTATCCAGAATATACATTATCACGGGAAACGCGTTATCCCGAATAATTCATTATCACGGGAAACACGTTATCCCGAATAATACATTATCACGGGATACATGTTATCCCGAATGATATTTTGTGACGGGAAACACGTTATGCCATATAATATTTTATCACGGGAAACACATTATTCCCAATAATCTTTTATCACGGGAAACAAGTTATCCCGAATAATTCATTATCACGGAAAGCACGTTATCCCGAATAATACATTATCACGGGGAACTCGTTATCCCGAATAATACATTATCACGGAAAGCACATTATCCCGAATTATACATTAGCACGGGAAACAAGTTATCCCGAATAATACATTATCACGGGAAACGCGTAATCCCGTATAATTCATTATCACGGGGAACATTTTATCTCGAATAATACATTATCACGGGGAACGCGTTATCCCGAATAATTCATTATCACCGGAAACATGTTATCCCGAATAATTCATTATCACGGAAAACCCGTTATCCCGAATTATACATTATCACGGGGATCGCGTTATCCCGAATAATACATTATCACGGAAAACCCGTTATCCCGAATTATTCATTATCACGGGGATCGCGTTATCCCGAATAATACATTATCACGGGATACAAGTTATCCCGAATAATACATTATCACGTGAAAAATGTAATGCCGAATAATTCATTATCACGGAAAGCACGTTATCCCGAATAATACATTATCACGGGAAACGCGTTATCCCGATTAATACATTATCACGGGAAACGCGTTATCCCGAATAATTCATTATCACGGGAAACATGTTATCCCGAATAATTCATTATCACGGAAAACCCGTTATCCCGAATAATACATTATCACGGGATACATGTTATCCCGAATGATATTTTGTGACGGGAAACACGTTATGCCATATAATATTTTATCACGGGAAACACATTATTCCCAATAATCTTTTATCACGGGAAACAAGTTATCCCGAATAATTCATTATCACGGAAAGCACGTTATCCCGAATAATACATTATCACGGAAAGCACGTTATCCCGAATAATACATTATCACGGGAAACGCGTTATCCCGATTAATACATTATCACGGGAAACGCGTTATCCCGAATAATTCATTATCACGGGAAACATGTTATCCCGAATAATTCATTATCACGGAAAACCCGTTATCCCGAATAATACATTATCACGGGATACATGTTATCCCGAATGATATTTTGTGACTTGAAACACGTTATGCCATATAATATTTTATCACGGGAAACACATTATTCCCAATAATCTTTTATCACGGGAAACAAGTTATCCCGAATAATTCATTATCACGGAAAGCACGTTATCCCGAATAATACATTATCACGGAAAGCACGTTATCCCGAATAATACATTATCACGGGAAACGCGTTATCCCGATTAATACATTATCACGGGAAACCCGTTATCCCGAATAATGTTTTATCACGGGGAACGCGTTATCCCGAATTAACATTATCACGGGAAACACGTTATCCCGAATAATACATTATCACGGGATACAAGTTATCCCGAATGATATTTTATTACGGGAAACGCGTTATCCCGAATAATTCATTATCACGGGAAACACGTTATCCCGAATAATACATTATCATGGGATACAAGTTATCCCGAATGATATTTTGTTACGGGAAACACGTAATGCCATATAATATTTTATCACGGGAAACACATTATTCCCAATAATCTTTTATCACGGGAAACAAGTTTTCCCGAATAATTCATTATCACGGAAAGCACGTTATCCCGAATAATACATTATCACGAGGAACTCGTTACCCCGAATAATTCATTATCACCGGAAACATGTTATCCCGAATAATTCATTATCACGGAAAACCCGTTATCCCGAATTATACATTATCACGGGGATCGCGTTATCCCGAATAATACATTATCATGGAAAACCCGTTATCCCGAATTATTCATTATCACGGGGATCGCGTTATCCCGAATAATACATTATCACGGGAAACAAGTTATCCCGAATAATTCATTATCACGGATAACCCGTTATCCCGAATAATACATTATCACGGGAAACGCGTTATCCCGAATTATTCATTATCACGGAAAACCCGTTATCCCGAATAATACATTATCACGGGGAACGCATTATTCCGAATAATACATTATCACGGGATACAAGTTATCCCGAATAATACATTATCACGGGAAACATGTTATCCCGAATAATTCATTATCACGGAAAACCCGTTATCCCGAATAATACATTATCACGGGATACATGTTATCCCGATTGATATTTTGTGACGGGAAACACGTTATGCCATATAATATTTTATCACGGGAAACACATTATTCCCAATAATCTTTTATCACGGGAAACAAGTTATCCCGAATAATTCATTATCACGGAAAGCACGTTATCCCGAATAATACATTATCACGGAAAGCACGTTATCCCGAATAATACATTATCACGGGAAACGCGTTATCCCGATTAATACATTATCACGGGATACGCGTTATCCCGAATAATTCATTATCACGGGAAACATGTTATCCCGAATAATACATTATCACGGGAAACGCGTTATCCCGAATTATTCATTATCACGGAAAGCACGTTATCCCGAATAATACATTATCACGGAAAGCCCGTTATCCCGAATAATACATTATCACGGGAAACGCGTTATCCCGATTAATACATTATCACGGGAAACGCGTTATCCCGAATAATTCATTATCACGGGAAACTTGTTATCTCGAATAATTCATTATCACGGAAAACCCGTTATCCCGAATTATTCATTATCACGGGGAACGCGTTATCCCGAATAATTCATTATCACGGATAACCCGTTATCCCGAATAATACATTATCACGGGGAACGCGTTATCCAGAATATACATTATCACGGGAAACGCGTTATCCCGAATAATTCATTATCACGGGAAACACGTTATCCCGAATAATACATTATCACGGGATACATGTTATCCCGAATGATATTTTGTGACGGGAAACACGTTATGCCATATAATATTTTATCACGGGAAACACATTATTCCCAATAATCTTTTATCACGGGAAACAAGTTATCCCGAATAATTCATTATCACGGAAAGCACGTTATCCCGAATAATACATTATCACGGGGAACTCGTTATCCCGAATAATACATTATCACGGAAAGCACATTATCCCGAATTATACATTAGCACGGGAAACAAGTTATCCCGAATAATACATTATCACGGGAAACGCGTAATCCCGTATAATTCATTATCACGGGGAACATTTTATCTCGAATAATACATTATCACGGGGAACGCGTTATCCCGAATAATTCATTATCACCGGAAACATGTTATCCCGAATAATTCATTATCACGGAAAACCCGTTATCCCGAATTATACATTATCACGGGGATCGCGTTATCCCGAATAATACATTATCACGGAAAACCCGTTATCCCGAATTATTCATTATCACGGGGATCGCGTTATCCCGAATAATACATTATCACGGGATACAAGTTATCCCGAATAATACATTATCACGTGAAAAATGTAATGCCGAATAATTCATTATCACGGAAAGCACGTTATCCCGAATAATACATTATCACGGGAAACGCGTTATCCCGATTAATACATTATCACGGGAAACGCGTTATCCCGAATAATTCATTATCACGGGAAACATGTTATCCCGAATAATTCATTATCACGGAAAACCCGTTATCCCGAATAATACATTATCACGGGATACATGTTATCCCGAATGATATTTTGTGACGGGAAACACGTTATGCCATATAATATTTTATCACGGGAAACACATTATTCCCAATAATCTTTTATCACGGGAAACAAGTTATCCCGAATAATTCATTATCACGGAAAGCACGTTATCCCGAATAATACATTATCACGGAAAGCACGTTATCCCGAATAATACATTATCACGGGAAACGCGTTATCCCGATTAATACATTATCACGGGAAACGCGTTATCCCGAATAATTCATTATCACGGGAAACATGTTATCCCGAATAATTCATTATCACGGAAAACCCGTTATCCCGAATAATACATTATCACGGGATACATGTTATCCCGAATGATATTTTGTGACTTGAAACACGTTATGCCATATAATATTTTATCACGGGAAACACATTATTCCCAATAATCTTTTATCACGGGAAACAAGTTATCCCGAATAATTCATTATCACGGAAAGCACGTTATCCCGAATAATACATTATCACGGAAAGCACGTTATCCCGAATAATACATTATCACGGGAAACGCGTTATCCCGATTAATACATTATCACGGGAAACCCGTTATCCCGAATAATGTTTTATCACGGGGAACGCGTTATCCCGAATTAACATTATCACGGGAAACACGTTATCCCGAATAATACATTATCACGGGATACAAGTTATCCCGAATGATATTTTATTACGGGAAACGCGTTATCCCGAATAATTCATTATCACGGGAAACACGTTATCCCGAATAATACATTATCATGGGATACAAGTTATCCCGAATGATATTTTGTTACGGGAAACACGTAATGCCATATAATATTTTATCACGGGAAACACATTATTCCCAATAATCTTTTATCACGGGAAACAAGTTTTCCCGAATAATTCATTATCACGGAAAGCACGTTATCCCGAATAATACATTATCACGAGGAACTCGTTACCCCGAATAATTCATTATCACCGGAAACATGTTATCCCGAATAATTCATTATCACGGAAAACCCGTTATCCCGAATTATACATTATCACGGGGATCGCGTTATCCCGAATAATACATTATCATGGAAAACCCGTTATCCCGAATTATTCATTATCACGGGGATCGCGTTATCCCGAATAATACATTATCACGGGAAACAAGTTATCCCGAATAATTCATTATCACGGATAACCCGTTATCCCGAATAATACATTATCACGGGAAACGCGTTATCCCGAATTATTCATTATCACGGAAAACCCGTTATCCCGAATAATACATTATCACGGGGAACGCATTATTCCGAATAATACATTATCACGGGATACAAGTTATCCCGAATAATACATTATCACGGGAAACATGTTATCCCGAATAATTCATTATCACGGAAAACCCGTTATCCCGAATAATACATTATCACGGGATACATGTTATCCCGATTGATATTTTGTGACGGGAAACACGTTATGCCATATAATATTTTATCACGGGAAACACATTATTCCCAATAATCTTTTATCACGGGAAACAAGTTATCCCGAATAATTCATTATCACGGAAAGCACGTTATCCCGAATAATACATTATCACGGAAAGCACGTTATCCCGAATAATACATTATCACGGGAAACGCGTTATCCCGATTAATACATTATCACGGGAAACGCGTTATCCCGAATAATTCATTATCACGGGAAACATGTTATCCCGAATAATACATTATCACGGGAAACGCGTTATCCCGAATTATTCATTATCACGGAAAACCCGTTATCCCGAATAATACATTATCACGGGGAACGCATTATTCCGAATAATACATTATCACGGGATACAAGTTATCCCGAATAATACATTATCACGTGAAAAATGTAATGCCGAATAATTCATTATCACGGAAAGCACGTTATCCCGAATAATACATTATCACGGGAAACGCGTTATCCCGATTAATACATTATCACGGGAAACGCGTTATCCCGAATAATTCATTATCACGGGATACGTGTTATCCCGAATAATTCATTATCACGGAAAACCCGTTATCCCGAATAATACATTATCACGGGATACATGTTATCCCGATTGATATTTTGTGACGGGAAACACGTTATGCCATATAATATTTTATCACGGGAAACGCGTTATCCCGAATAATTCATTATCACGGGAAACATGTTATCCCGAATAATTCATTATCACGGAAAACCCGTTATCCCGAATAATTCATTATCACGGAAAGCACGTTATCCCGAATAATACATTATCACGGAAAGCACGTTATCCCGAATAATACATTATCACGGGAAATGCGTTATCCCGATTAATACATTATCACGGGAAACGCGTTATCCCGAATAATACATTATCACGGAAAGCACGTTATCCCGAATAATACATTATCACGGGGAACGCGTTATCCCGAATAATTCATTATCACGGATAACCCGTTATCCCGAATAATACATTATCACGGGGAACGCGTTATCCAGAATATACATTATCACGGGAAACGCGTTATCCCGAATAATTCATTATCACGGGAAACACGTTATCCCGAATAATACATTATCACGGGATACATGTTATCCCGAATGTTATTTTGTGACGGGAAACACGTTATGCCATATAATATTTTATCACGGGAAACACATTATTCCCAATAATCTTTTATCACGGGAAACAAGTTATCCCGAATAATTCATTATCACGGAAAGCACGTTATCCCGAATAAGACATTATCACGGGATACAAGTTATCCCGAATAATACATTATCACGGGAAAAATGTAATGCCGAATAATTCATTATCACGGAAAGCACGTTATCCCGAATAATACATTATCCCGGGAAACGCGTTATCCCGATTAATACATTATCACGGGAAACACGTTATCCCGAATAATTCATTATCACGGGAAACGCGTTATCCCGCATAATTCATTATCAAGGGGAACATTTTATCCGAAATAATACATTATCAGGAGAAACATGTTATCCCGAATTATACATTATCACAGGAAACAAGTTATCTCGAATAATTCATTATCACGGATAACCCGTTATCCCGAATAATACATTATCACGGGGAATGCGTTATCCCGAATATACATTATCACGGGAAACGCGTTATCCCGATTAATACATTATCACGGGAAACACGTTATCCCGAATAATGTTTTATCACGGGGAACGCGTTATCCCGAATTAACATTATCACCGGAAACATGTTATCCCGAATAATTCATTATCACGGAAAACCCGTTATCCCGAATTATACATTATCACGGGGATCGCGTTATCCCGAATAATACATTATCACGGAAAACCCGTTATCCCGAATTATTCATTATCACGGGGATCGCGTTATCCCGAATAATACATTATCACGGGATACAAGTTATCCCGAATAATACATTATCACGTGAAAAATGTAATGCCGAATAATTCATTATCACGGAAAGCACGTTATCCCGAATAATACATTATCACGGGAAACGCGTTATCCCGATTAATACATTATCACGGGAAACGCGTTATCCCGAATAATTCATTATCACGGGAAACATGTTATCCCGAATAATTCATTATCACGGAAAACCCGTTATCCCGAATAATACATTATCACGGGATACATGTTATCCCGAATGATATTTTGTGACGGGAAACACGTTATGCCATATAATATTTTATCACGGGAAACACATTATTCCCAATAATCTTTTATCACGGGAAACAAGTTATCCCGAATAATTCATTATCACGGAAAGCACGTTATCCCGAATAATACATTATCACGGAAAGCACGTTATCCCGAATAATACATTATCACGGGAAACGCGTTATCCCGATTAATACATTATCACGGGAAACGCGTTATCCCGAATAATTCATTATCACGGGAAACATGTTATCCCGAATAATTCATTATCACGGAAAACCCGTTATCCCGAATAATACATTATCACGGGATACATGTTATCCCGAATGATATTTTGTGACTTGAAACACGTTATGCCATATAATATTTTATCACGGGAAACACATTATTCCCAATAATCTTTTATCACGGGAAACAAGTTATCCCGAATAATTCATTATCACGGAAAGCACGTTATCCCGAATAATACATTATCACGGAAAGCACGTTATCCCGAATAATACATTATCACGGGAAACGCGTTATCCCGATTAATACATTATCACGGGAAACCCGTTATCCCGAATAATGTTTTATCACGGGGAACGCGTTATCCCGAATTAACATTATCACGGGAAACACGTTATCCCGAATAATACATTATCACGGGATACAAGTTATCCCGAATGATATTTTATTACGGGAAACGCGTTATCCCGAATAATTCATTATCACGGGAAACACGTTATCCCGAATAATACATTATCATGGGATACAAGTTATCCCGAATGATATTTTGTTACGGGAAACACGTAATGCCATATAATATTTTATCACGGGAAACACATTATTCCCAATAATCTTTTATCACGGGAAACAAGTTTTCCCGAATAATTCATTATCACGGAAAGCACGTTATCCCGAATAATACATTATCACGAGGAACTCGTTACCCCGAATAATTCATTATCACCGGAAACATGTTATCCCGAATAATTCATTATCACGGAAAACCCGTTATCCCGAATTATACATTATCACGGGGATCGCGTTATCCCGAATAATACATTATCATGGAAAACCCGTTATCCCGAATTATTCATTATCACGGGGATCGCGTTATCCCGAATAATACATTATCACGGGAAACAAGTTATCCCGAATAATTCATTATCACGGATAACCCGTTATCCCGAATAATACATTATCACGGGAAACGCGTTATCCCGAATTATTCATTATCACGGAAAACCCGTTATCCCGAATAATACATTATCACGGGGAACGCATTATTCCGAATAATACATTATCACGGGATACAAGTTATCCCGAATAATACATTATCACGGGAAACATGTTATCCCGAATAATTCATTATCACGGAAAACCCGTTATCCCGAATAATACATTATCACGGGATACATGTTATCCCGATTGATATTTTGTGACGGGAAACACGTTATGCCATATAATATTTTATCACGGGAAACACATTATTCCCAATAATCTTTTATCACGGGAAACAAGTTATCCCGAATAATTCATTATCACGGAAAGCACGTTATCCCGAATAATACATTATCACGGAAAGCACGTTATCCCGAATAATACATTATCACGGGAAACGCGTTATCCCGATTAATACATTATCACGGGAAACGCGTTATCCCGAATAATTCATTATCACGGGAAACATGTTATCCCGAATAATACATTATCACGGGAAACGCGTTATCCCGAATTATTCATTATCACGGAAAACCCGTTATCCCGAATAATACATTATCACGGGGAACGCATTATTCCGAATAATACATTATCACGGGATACAAGTTATCCCGAATAATACATTATCACGTGAAAAATGTAATGCCGAATAATTCATTATCACGGAAAGCACGTTATCCCGAATAATACATTATCACGGGAAACGCGTTATCCCGATTAATACATTATCACGGGAAACGCGTTATCCCGAATAATTCATTATCACGGGATACGTGTTATCCCGAATAATTCATTATCACGGAAAACCCGTTATCCCGAATAATACATTATCACGGGATACATGTTATCCCGATTGATATTTTGTGACGGGAAACACGTTATGCCATATAATATTTTATCACGGGAAACGCGTTATCCCGAATAATTCATTATCACGGGAAACATGTTATCCCGAATAATTCATTATCACGGAAAACCCGTTATCCCGAATAATTCATTATCACGGAAAGCACGTTATCCCGAATAATACATTATCACGGAAAGCACGTTATCCCGAATAATACATTATCACGGGAAACGCGTTATCCCGATTAATACATTATCACGGGAAACGCGTTATCCCGAATAATACATTATCACGGAAAGCACGTTATCCCGAATAATACATTATCACGGGGAACGCGTTATCCCGAATAATTCATTATCACGGATAACCCGTTATCCCGAATAATACATTATCACGGGGAACGCGTTATCCAGAATATACATTATCACGGGAAACGCGTTATCCCGAATAATTCATTATCACGGGAAACACGTTATCCCGAATAATACATTATCACGGGATACATGTTATCCCGAATGTTATTTTGTGACGGGAAACACGTTATGCCATATAATATTTTATCACGGGAAACACATTATTCCCAATAATCTTTTATCACGGGAAACAAGTTATCCCGAATAATTCATTATCACGGAAAGCACGTTATCCCGAATAAGACATTATCACGGGATACAAGTTATCCCGAATAATACATTATCACGGGAAAAATGTAATGCCGAATAATTCATTATCACGGAAAGCACGTTATCCCGAATAATACATTATCCCGGGAAACGCGTTATCCCGATTAATACATTATCACGGGAAACACGTTATCCCGAATAATTCATTATCACGGGAAACGCGTTATCCCGCATAATTCATTATCAAGGGGAACATTTTATCCGAAATAATACATTATCAGGAGAAACATGTTATCCCGAATTATACATTATCACAGGAAACAAGTTATCTCGAATAATTCATTATCACGGATAACCCGTTATCCCGAATAATACATTATCACGGGGAATGCGTTATCCCGAATATACATTATCACGGGAAACGCGTTATCCCGATTAATACATTATCACGGGAAACACGTTATCCCGAATAATGTTTTATCACGGGGAACGCGTTATCCCGAATTAACATTATCACGGGAAACACGTTATCTCGAATAATATATTATCACGGGAAACGCGTTATCCCGAATAATTCATTATCACGGGATACGTGTTATCCCGAATAATTCATTATCACGGAAAACCCGTTATCCCGAATAATACATTATCACGGGATACATGTTATCCCGATTGATATTTTGTGACGGGAAACACGTTATGCCATATAATATTTTATCACGGGAAACGCGTTATCCCGAATAATTCATTATCACGGAAAACCCGTTATCCCGAATAATACATTATCACGGGATACATGTTATCCCGATTGATATTTTGTGACGGGAAACACGTTATGCCATATAATATTTTATCACGGGAAACGCGTTATCCCGAATAATTCATTATCACGGGAAACATGTTATCCCGAATAATTCATTATCACGGAAAACCCGTTATCCCGAATAATTCATTATCACGGAAAGCACGTTATCCCGAATAATACATTATCACGGAAAGCACGTTATCCCGAATAATACATTATCACGGGAAACGCGTTATCCCGATTAATACATTATCACGGGAAACGCGTTATCCCGAATAATACATTATCACGGAAAGCACGTTATCCCGAATAATACATTATCACGGGGAACGCGTTATCCCGAATAATTCATTATCACGGATAACCCGTTATCCCGAATAATACATTATCACGGGGAACGCGTTATCCAGAATATACATTATCACGGGAAACGCGTTATCCCGAATAATTCATTATCACGGGAAACACGTTATCCCGAATAATACATTATCACGGGATACATGTTATCCCGAATGTTATTTTGTGACGGGAAACACGTTATGCCATATAATATTTTATCACGGGAAACACATTATTCCCAATAATCTTTTATCACGGGAAACAAGTTATCCCGAATAATTCATTATCACGGAAAGCACGTTATCCCGAATAAGACATTATCACGGGATACAAGTTATCCCGAATAATACATTATCACGGGAAAAATGTAATGCCGAATAATTCATTATCACGGAAAGCACGTTATCCCGAATAATACATTATCCCGGGAAACGCGTTATCCCGATTAATACATTATCACGGGAAACACGTTATCCCGAATAATTCATTATCACGGGAAACGCGTTATCCCGCATAATTCATTATCAAGGGGAACATTTTATCCGAAATAATACATTATCAGGAGAAACATGTTATCCCGAATTATACATTATCACAGGAAACAAGTTATCTCGAATAATTCATTATCACGGATAACCCGTTATCCCGAATAATACATTATCACGGGGAATGCGTTATCCCGAATATACATTATCACGGGAAACGCGTTATCCCGATTAATACATTATCACGGGAAACACGTTATCCCGAATAATGTTTTATCACGGGGAACGCGTTATCCCGAATTAACATTATCACGGGAAACATGTTATCCCGAATAATACATTATCATGGGATACAAGTTATCCCGAATGATATTTTGTTACGGGAAACACGTAATGCCATATAATATTTTATCACGGGAAACACCTTATTCCCAATAATCTTTTATCACGGGAAACAAGTTTTCCCGAATAATTCATTATCACGGAAAGCACGTTATCCCGAATAATACATTATCACGGGGAACTCGTTATCCCGAATAATTCATTATCACGGAAAACCCGTTATCCAGAATAATACATTATCACGGGAAACGCGTTATCCCGATTAATACATTATCACGGGAAACACGTTAACCCAAATAATACATTATCACGGGAAACGCGTTATCCCGCATAATTCATTATCACGGGGAACATTTTATCCGAAATAATACATTATCACGAGGAACATGTTATCCCGAATTAAACATTATCACGGGAAACAAGTTATCCCGAATAATACATTATCACGGGAAAAATGTAATGCCGAATAATTCATTATCACCGGGAACGCGTTATCCCGAATAATACATTATCACGGGAAACGCGTTATCCCGAATAATACATTATCACGGGGAACGCGTTATTCCGAATAATACATTATCACGGGAAACGCGTTATCCCGCATAATTCATTATCAAGGGGAACATTTTATCCGAAATAATACATTATCACGAGAAACATGTTATCCCGAATTATACATTATCACAGGAAACAAGTTATCCCGAATAATTCATTATCACGGATAACCCGTTATCCCGAATAATACATTATCACGGGGAACGCGTTATCCCCAATATACATTATCACGGGGAACGCGTTATCCCGAATATACATTATCACGGGGAACGCGTTATTCCGAATAATACATTATCACGGGATACAATTTATCACGAATAATACATTATCACGGGAAAAATGTAATGCCATATAATATTTTATCACGGGAAACACATTATTCCCAATAATATTTTATCACGGGAAACAAGTTATCCAGAATAATTCATTATCACGGAAAGCACGTTATCCCGAATAATACATTATCACGGGGAACGCGTTATCCCCAATATACATTATCACGGGGAACGCGTTATCCAGAATAATTCATTATCACGGATAACCCGTTATCCCGAATAATACATTATCACGGGGAACGCGTTATCCAGAATATACATTATCACGGGAAACGCGTTATCCCGAATAATACATTATCACGGGATACATGTTATCCCGAATGATATTTTGTGACGGGAAACACGTTATGCCATATAATATTTTATCACGGGAAACACATTATTCCCAATAATCTTTTATCACGGGAAACAAGTTATCCCGAATAATTCATTATCACGGAAAGCACATTATCCCGAATAATACATTATCACGGGGAACGCGTTATCCCGAATAATTCATTATCACCGGAAACATGTTATCCCGAATAATTCATTATCACGGAAAACCCGTTATCCCGAATTATACATTATCACGGGGATCGCGTTATCCCGAATAATACATTATCACGGGAAAAATGTAATGCCGAATAATTCATTATCACGGAAAGCACGTTATCCCGAATAATACATTATCACGGGGAACATTTAATCCGAAATAATACATTATAACGAGGAACACGTTATCCCGAATAATTCATTATCACGGGAAACATGTTATCCCGAATAATTCATTATCACGGGGAACGCGTTATTCCGTATAATTCATTATCACGGGGAACATTTTATCCCGATTAATACATTATCACGGATAACCCGTTATCCCGAATAATACATTATCACGGGGAACGCGTTATCCCGAATAATACATTATCACGTGAAAAATGTAATGCCGAATAATTCATTATCACGGAAAGCACGTTATCCCGAATAATACATTATCACGGGAAACGCGTTATCCCGATTAATACATTATCACGGGGAACGCGTTATCCCGAATAATTCATTATCACGGATAACCCGTTATCCCGAATAATTCATTATCACGGATAACCCGTTATCCCGAATAATACATTATCACGGGGAACGCGTTATCCAGAATATACATTATCACGGGAAACGCGTTATCCCGAATAATACATTATCACGGGATACATGTTATCCCGAATGATATTTTGTGACGGGAAACACGTTATGCCATATAATATTTTATCACGGGAAACACATTATTCCCAATAATCTTTTATCACGGGAAACAAGTTATCCCGAATAATTCATTATCACGGAAAGCACGTTATCCCGAATAACACATTATCACGGGGATCGCGTTATCCCCAATATACATTATCACGGGGAACGCGTTATCAAGAATATACATTATCACGGGAAACGCGTTATCCCGAATAATACATTATCACGGGATACATGTTATCCCGAATGATATTTTGTGACGGGAAACACGTTATGCCATATAATATTTTATCACGGGAAACACATTATTCCCAATAATCTTTTATCACCGGAAACATGTTATCCCGAATAATTCATTATCACGGAAAACCCGTTATCCCGAATTATACATTATCACGGGGATCGCGTTATCTCGAATAATACATTATCACGGGAAACAAGTTATCCCGAATAATGCATTATCACGGATAACCCGTTATCCCGAATAATACATTATCACGGGGAACATTTTATCCGAAATAATACATTATCACGAGGAACACGTTATCCCGAATAATTCATTATCACGGGAAACATGTTATCCCGAATAATACATTATCACGAGGAACACGTTATTCCGAATAATTCATTATCACGGAAAGCACGTTATCCCGAATAATACATTATCACGGGAAACGCGTTATCCCGATTAATACATTATCACGGGAAACGCGTTATCCCGAATAATTCATTATCACGTGAAAAATGTAATGCCGAATAATTCATTATCACGGAAAGCACGTTATCCCGAATAATACATTATCACGGGAAACGCGTTATCCCGATTAATACATTATCACGGGAAACGCGTTATCCCGAATAATTCATTATCACGGGATACGTGTTATCCCGAATAATTCATTATCACGGAAAACCCGTTATCCCGAATAATACATTATCACGGGATACATGTTATCCCGATTGATATTTTGTGACGGGAAACACGTTATGCCATATAATATTTTATCACGGGAAACGCGTTATCCCGAATAATTCATTATCACGGGAAACATGTTATCCCGAATAATTCATTATCACGGAAAACCCGTTATCCCGAATAATTCATTATCACGGAAAGCACGTTATCCCGAATAATACATTATCACGGAAA
Organism: Schizaphis graminum; assembly: GCA_020882235.1. NCBI lineage: Eukaryota > Metazoa > Arthropoda > Insecta > Hemiptera > Aphididae > Schizaphis > Schizaphis graminum. Next base: position 68,801 of record JAJFBB010000013.1, on the reverse strand, counting down.
GCACGTTATCCCGAATAATACATTATCACGGGAAACGCGTTATCCCGATTAATACATTATCACGGGAAACGCGTTATCCCGAATAATACATTATCACGGAAAGCACGTTATCCCGAATAATACATTATCACGGGGAACGCGTTATCCCGAATAATTCATTATCACGGATAACCCGTTATCCCGAATAATACATTATCACGGGGAACGCGTTATCCAGAATATACATTATCACGGGAAACGCGTAATCCCGAATAATTCATTATCACGGGAAACACGTTATCCCGAATAATACATTATCACGGGATACATGTTATCCCGAATGTTATTTTGTGACGGGAAACACGTTATGCCATATAATATTTTATCACGGGAAACACATTATTCCCAATAATCTTTTATCACGGGAAACAAGTTATCCCGAATAATTCATTATCACGGAAAGCACGTTATCCCGAATAAGACATTATCACGGGATACAAGTTATCCCGAATAATACATTATCACGGGGAACGCGTTATCCCGAATAATTCATTATCACGGATAACCCGTTATCCCGAATAATTCATTATCACGGATAACCCGTTATCCCGAATAATACATTATCACGGGGAACGCGTTATCCAGAATATACATTATCACGGGAAACGCGTTATCCCGAATAATACATTATCACGGGATACATGTTATCCCGAATGATATTTTGTGACGGGAAACACGTTATGCCATATAATATTTTATCACGGGAAACACATTATTCCCAATAATCTTTTATCACGGGAAACAAGTTATCCCGAATAATTCATTATCACGGAAAGCACGTTATCCCGAATAACACATTATCACGGGGATCGCGTTATCCCCAATATACATTATCACGGGGAACGCGTTATCAAGAATATACATTATCACGGGAAACGCGTTATCCCGAATAATACATTATCACGGGATACATGTTATCCCGAATGATATTTTGTGACGGGAAACACGTTATGCCATATAATATTTTATCACGGGAAACACATTATTCCCAATAATCTTTTATCACCGGAAACATGTTATCCCGAATAATTCATTATCACGGAAAACCCGTTATCCCGAATTATACATTATCACGGGGATCGCGTTATCTCGAATAATACATTATCACGGGAAACAAGTTATCCCGAATAATGCATTATCACGGATAACCCGTTATCCCGAATAATACATTATCACGGGGAACATTTTATCCGAAATAATACATTATCACGAGGAACACGTTATCCCGAATAATTCATTATCACGGGAAACATGTTATCCCGAATAATACATTATCACGAGGAACACGTTATTCCGAATAATTCATTATCACGGAAAGCACGTTATCCCGAATAATACATTATCACGGGAAACGCGTTATCCCGATTAATACATTATCACGGGAAACGCGTTATCCCGAATAATTCATTATCACGTGAAAAATGTAATGCCGAATAATTCATTATCACGGAAAGCACGTTATCCCGAATAATACATTATCACGGGAAACGCGTTATCCCGATTAATACATTATCACGGGAAACGCGTTATCCCGAATAATTCATTATCACGGGATACGTGTTATCCCGAATAATTCATTATCACGGAAAACCCGTTATCCCGAATAATACATTATCACGGGATACATGTTATCCCGATTGATATTTTGTGACGGGAAACACGTTATGCCATATAATATTTTATCACGGGAAACGCGTTATCCCGAATAATTCATTATCACGGGAAACATGTTATCCCGAATAATTCATTATCACGGAAAACCCGTTATCCCGAATAATTCATTATCACGGAAAGCACGTTATCCCGAATAATACATTATCACGGAAAGCACGTTATCCCGAATAATACATTATCACGGGAAACGCGTTATCCCGATTAATACATTATCACGGGAAACGCGTTATCCCGAATAATACATTATCACGGAAAGCACGTTATCCCGAATAATACATTATCACGGGGAACGCGTTATCCCGAATAATTCATTATCACGGATAACCCGTTATCCCGAATAATACATTATCACGGGGAACGCGTTATCCAGAATATACATTATCACGGGAAACGCGTAATCCCGAATAATTCATTATCACGGGAAACACGTTATCCCGAATAATACATTATCACGGGATACATGTTATCCCGAATGTTATTTTGTGACGGGAAACACGTTATGCCATATAATATTTTATCACGGGAAACACATTATTCCCAATAATCTTTTATCACGGGAAACAAGTTATCCCGAATAATTCATTATCACGGAAAGCACGTTATCCCGAATAAGACATTATCACGGGATACAAGTTATCCCGAATAATACATTATCACGGGAAAAATGTAATGCCGAATAATTCATTATCACGGAAAGCACGTTATCCCGAATAATACATTATCCCGGGAAACGCGTTATCCCGATTAATACATTATCACGGGAAACACGTTATCCCGAATAATTCATTATCACGGGAAACGCGTTATCCCGCATAATTCATTATCAAGGGGAACATTTTATCCGAAATAATACATTATCAGGAGAAACATGTTATCCCGAATTATACATTATCACAGGAAACAAGTTATCTCGAATAATTCATTATCACGGATAACCCGTTATCCCGAATAATACATTATCACGGGGAATGCGTTATCCCGAATATACATTATCACGGGAAACGCGTTATCCCGATTAATACATTATCACGGGAAACACGTTATCCCGAATAATGTTTTATCACGGGGAACGCGTTATCCCGAATTAACATTATCACGGGAAACACGTTATCTCGAATAATACATTATCACGGGATACAGGTTATCCCGAATGATATTTTATTACGGGAAACGCGTTATCCCGAATAATTCATTATCACGGGAAACACGTTATCCCGAATAATACATTATCATGGGATACAAGTTATCCCGAATGATATTTTGTTACGGGAAACACGTAATGCCATATAATATTTTATCACGGGAAACACCTTATTCCCAATAATCTTTTATCACGGGAAACAAGTTTTCCCGAATAATTCATTATCACGGAAAGCACGTTATCCCGAATAATACATTATCACGGGGAACTCGTTATCCCGAATAATTCATTATCACGGAAAACCCGTTATCCAGAATAATACATTATCACGGGAAACGCGTTATCCCGATTAATACATTATCACGGGAAACACGTTAACCCAAATAATACATTATCACGGGAAACGCGTTATCCCGCATAATTCATTATCACGGGGAACATTTTATCCGAAATAATACATTATCACGAGGAACATGTTATCCCGAATTAAACATTATCACGGGAAACAAGTTATCCCGAATAATTCATTATCACGGAAAACCCGTTATCCCGTATAATACATTATAATGGGGAACGCGTTATCCCGAATATACATTATCACGGGGAACGCGTTATTCCGAATAATACATTATCACGGGATACAAGTTATCCCGAATAATACATTATCACGGGAAAAATGTAATGCCGAATAATTCATTATCACCGGGAACGCGTTATCCCGAATAATACATTATCACGGGAAACGCGTTATCCCGAATAATACATTATCACGGGGAACGCGTTATTCCGAATAATACATTATCACGGGAAACGCGTTATCCCGCATAATTCATTATCAAGGGGAACATTTTATCCGAAATAATACATTATCACGAGAAACATGTTATCCCGAATTATACATTATCACAGGAAACAAGTTATCCCGAATAATTCATTATCACGGATAACCCGTTATCCCGAATAATACATTATCACGGGGAACGCGTTATCCCCAATATACATTATCACGGGGAACGCGTTATCCCGAATATACATTATCACGGGGAACGCGTTATTCCGAATAATACATTATCACGGGATACAATTTATCACGAATAATACATTATCACGGGAAAAATGTAATGCCATATAATATTTTATCACGGGAAACACATTATTCCCAATAATATTTTATCACGGGAAACAAGTTATCCAGAATAATTCATTATCACGGAAAGCACGTTATCCCGAATAATACATTATCACGGGGAACGCGTTATCCCCAATATACATTATCACGGGGAACGCGTTATCCAGAATAATTCATTATCACGGATAACCCGTTATCCCGAATAATACATTATCACGGGGAACGCGTTATCCAGAATATACATTATCACGGGAAACGCGTTATCCCGAATAATACATTATCACGGGATACATGTTATCCCGAATGATATTTTGTGACGGGAAACACGTTATGCCATATAATATTTTATCACGGGAAACACATTATTCCCAATAATCTTTTATCACGGGAAACAAGTTATCCCGAATAATTCATTATCACGGAAAGCACGTTATCCCGAATAATACATTATCACGGGGAACTCGTTATCCCGAATAATACATTATCACGGAAAGCACATTATCCCGAATAATACATTATCACGGGGAACGCGTTATCCCGAATAATTCATTATCACCGGAAACATGTTATCCCGAATAATTCATTATCACGGAAAACCCGTTATCCCGAATTATACATTATCACGGGGATCGCGTTATCCCGAATAATACATTATCACGGGAAAAATGTAATGCCGAATAATTCATTATCACGGAAAGCACGTTATCCCGAATAATACATTATCACGGGGAACATTTAATCCGAAATAATACATTATCACGAGGAACACGTTATCCCGAATAATTCATTATCACGGGAAACATGTTATCCCGAATAATTCATTATCACGGGGAACGCGTTATTCCGTATAATTCATTATCACGGGGAACATTTTATCCCGATTAATACATTATCACGGATAACCCGTTATCCCGAATAATACATTATCACGGGGAACGCGTTATCCCGAATAATACATTATCACGTGAAAAATGTAATGCCGAATAATTCATTATCACGGAAAGCACGTTATCCCGAATAATACATTATCACGGGAAACGCGTTATCCCGATTAATACATTATCACGGGGAACGCGTTATCCCGAATAATTCATTATCACGGATAACCCGTTATCCCGAATAATTCATTATCACGGATAACCCGTTATCCCGAATAATACATTATCACGGGGAACGCGTTATCCAGAATATACATTATCACGGGAAACGCGTTATCCCGAATAATACATTATCACGGGATACATGTTATCCCGAATGATATTTTGTGACGGGAAACACGTTATGCCATATAATATTTTATCACGGGAAACACATTATTCCCAATAATCTTTTATCACGGGAAACAAGTTATCCCGAATAATTCATTATCACGGAAAGCACGTTATCCCGAATAACACATTATCACGGGGATCGCGTTATCCCCAATATACATTATCACGGGGAACGCGTTATCAAGAATATACATTATCACGGGAAACGCGTTATCCCGAATAATACATTATCACGGGATACATGTTATCCCGAATGATATTTTGTGACGGGAAACACGTTATGCCATATAATATTTTATCACGGGAAACACATTATTCCCAATAATCTTTTATCACCGGAAACATGTTATCCCGAATAATTCATTATCACGGAAAACCCGTTATCCCGAATTATACATTATCACGGGGATCGCGTTATCTCGAATAATACATTATCACGGGAAACAAGTTATCCCGAATAATTCATTATCACGGATAACCCGTTATCCCGAATAATACATTATCACGGGGAACATTTTATCCGAAATAATACATTATCACGAGGAACACGTTATCCCGAATAATTCATTATCACGGGAAACATGTTATCCCGAATAATTCATTATCACGGGGAACGCGTTATTCCGTATAATTCATTATCACGGGGAACATTTTATCCCGATTAATACATTATCACGGATAACCCGTTATCCCGAATAATACATTATCACGGGGAACGCGTTATCCCGAATAATACATTATCACGTGATAAATGTAATGCCGAATAATTCATTATCACGGAAAGCACGTTATCCCGAATAATACATTATCACGGGAAACGCGTTATCCCGATTAATACATTATCACGGGATACATGTTATCCCGAATGATATTTTATCACGGGAAACACATTATTCCCAATAATCTTTTATCACGGGAAACAAGTTATCCCGAATAATTCATTATCACGGAAAGCACGTTATCCCGAATAATACATTATCACGGAAAGCACGTTATCCCGAATAATACATTATCACGGGAAACGCGTTATCCCGAATTATTCATTATCACGGAAAACCCGTTATCCCGAATAATACATTATCACGTGGAACGCATTATTCCGAATAATACATTATCACGGGATACAAGTTATCCCGAATAATACATTATCACGTGAAAAATGTAATGCCGAATAATTCATTATCACGGAAAGCACGTTATCCCGAATAATACATTATCACGGGAAACGCGTTATCCAGAATATACATTATCACGGGAAACGCGTTATCCCGAATAATTCATTATCACGGGAAACACGTTATCCCGAATAATACATTATCACGGGATACATGTTATCCCGAATGTTATTTTGTGACGGGAAACACGTTATGCCATATAATATTTTATCACGGGAAACACATTATTCCCAATAATCTTTTATCACGGGAAACAAGTTATCCCGAATAATTCATTATCACGGAAAGCACGTTATCCCGAATAATACATTATCACGGGATACAAGTTATCCCGAATAATACATTATCACGGGAAAAATGTAATGCCAAATAATTCATTATCACGGAAAGCACGTTATCCCGAATAATACATTATCACGGGAATCGCGTTATCCCGATTAATACATTATCACGGGAAACACGTTATCCCGAATAATTCATTATCACGGGAAACGCGTTATCCCGCATAATTCATTATCAAGGGGAACATTTTATCCGAAATAATACATTATCACGAGAAACATGTTATCCCGAATTATACATTATCACAGGAAACAAGTTATCTCGAATAATTCATTATCACGGATAACCCGTTATCCCGAATAATACATTATCACGGGGAATGCGTTATCCCGAATATACATTATCACGGGAAACGCGTTATCCCGATTAATACATTATCACGGAAAGCACGTTATCCCGAATAATACATTATCACGGGAAACGCGTTATCCCGATTAATACATTATCACGGGAAACGCGTTATCCCGAATAATTCATTATCACGGGAAACATGTTATCCCGAATAATTCATTATCACGGAAAACCCGTTATCCCGAATTATTCATTATCACGGGGAACGCGTTATCCCGAATAATTCATTATCACGGATAACCCGTTATCCCGAATAATACATTATCACGGGGAACGCGTTATCCAGAATATACATTATCACGGGAAACGCGTTATCCCGAATAATTCATTATCACGGGAAACACGTTATCCCGAATAATACATTATCACGGGATACATGTTATCCCGAATGTTATTTTGTGACGGGAAACACGTTATGCCATATAATATTTTATCACGGGAAACACATTATTCCCAATAATCTTTTATCACGGGAAACAAGTTATCCCGAATAATTCATTATCACGGAAAGCACGTTATCCCGAATAATACATTATCACGGGATACAAGTTATCCCGAATAATACATTATCACGGGAAAAATGTAATGCCGAATAATTCATTATCACGGAAAGCACGTTATCCCGAATAATACATTATCACGGGAAACGCGTTATCCCGATTAATACATTATCACGGGAAACACGTTATCCCGAATAATTCATTATCACGGGAAACGCGTTATCCCGCATAATTCATTATCAAGGGGAACATTTTATCCGAAATAATACATTATCACGAGAAACATGTTATCCCGAATTATACATTATCACAGGAAACAAGTTATCTCGAATAATTCATTATCACGGATAACCCGTTATCCCGAATAATACATTATCACGGGGAATGCGTTATCCCGAATATACATTATCACGGGAAACGCGTTATCCCGATTAATACATTATCACGGGAAACACGTTATCCCGAATAATGTTTTATCACGGGGAACGCGTTATCCCGAATTAACATTATCACGGGAAACACGTTATCCCGAATAATACTTTATCACGGGATACAAGTTATCCCGAATGATATTTTATTACGGGAAACGCGTTATCCCGAATAATTCATTATCACGGGAAACACGTTATCCCGAATAATATATTATCATGGGATACAAGTTATCCCGAATGATATTTTATTACGGGAAACGCGTTATCCCGAATAATTCATTATCACGGGAAACACGTTATCCCGAATAATACATTATCATGGGATACAAGTTATCCCGAATGATATTTTGTTACGGGAAACACGTAATGCCATATAATATTTTATCACGGGAAACACATTATTCCCAATAATCTTTTATCACGGGAAACAAGTTTTCCCGAATAATTCATTATCACGGAAAGCACGTTATCCCGAATAATACATTATCACGAGGAACTCGTTACCCCGAATAATTCATTATCACCGGAAACATGTTATCCCGAATAATTCATTATCACGGAAAACCCGTTATCCCGAATTATACATTATCACGGGGATCGCGTTATCCCGAATAATAAATTATCATGGAAAACCCGTTATCCCGAATTATTCATTATCACGGGGATCGCGTTATCCCGAATAATACATTATCACGGGAAACAAGTTATCCCGAATAATTCATTATCACGGATAACCCGTTATCCCGAATAATACATTATCACGGGAAACGCGTTATCCCGAATTATTCATTATCACGGAAAACCCGTTATCCCGAATAATACATTATCACGGGGAACGCATTATTCCGAATAATACATTATCACGGGATACAAGTTATCCCGAATAATACATTATCACGGGAAACATGTTATCCCGAATAATTCATTATCACGGAAAACCCGTTATCCCGAATAATACATTATCACGGGATACATGTTATCCCGATTGATATTTTGTGACGGGAAACACGTTATGCCATATAATATTTTATCACGGGAAACACATTATTCCCAATAATCTTTTATCACGGGAAACAAGTTATCCCGAATAATTCATTATCACGGAAAGCACGTTATCCCGAATAATACATTATCACGGAAAGCACGTTATCCCGAATAATACATTATCACGGGAAACGCGTTATCCCGATTAATACATTATCACGGGAAACGCGTTATCCCGAATAATTCATTATCACGGGAAACATGTTATCCCGAATAATACATTATCACGGGAAACGCGTTATCCCGAATTATTCATTATCACGGAAAACCCGTTATCCCGAATAATACATTATCACGGGGAACGCATTATTCCGAATAATACATTATCACGGGATACAAGTTATCCCGAATAATACATTATCACGTGAAAAATGTAATGCCGAATAATTCATTATCACGGAAAGCACGTTATCCCGAATAATACATTATCACGGGAAACGCGTTATCCCGATTAATACATTATCACGGGAAACGCGTTATCCTGAATAATTCATTATCACGGGATACGTGTTATCCCGAATAATTCATTATCACGGAAAACCCGTTATCCCGAATAATACATTATCACGGGATACATGTTATCCCGATTGATATTTTGTGACGGGAAACACGTTATGCCATATAATATTTTATCACGGGAAACGCGTTATCCCGAATAATTCATTATCACGGGAAACATGTTATCCCGAATAATTCATTATCACGGAAAACCCGTTATCCCGAATAATTCATTATCACGGAAAGCACGTTATCCCGAATAATACATTATCACGGAAAGCACGTTATCCCGAATAATACATTATCACGGGAAACGCGTTATCCCGATTAATACATTATCACGGGAAACGCGTTATCCCGAATAATACATTATCACGGAAAGCACGTTATCCCGAATAATACATTATCACGGGGAACGCGTTATCCCGAATAATTCATTATCACGGATAACCCGTTATCCCGAATAATACATTATCACGGGGAACGCGTTATCCAGAATATACATTATCACGGGAAACGCGTTATCCCGAATAATTCATTATCACGGGAAACACGTTATCCCGAATAATACATTATCACGGGATACATGTTATCCCGAATGTTATTTTGTGACGGGAAACACGTTATGCCATATAATATTTTATCACGGGAAACACATTATTCCCAATAATCTTTTATCACGGGAAACAAGTTATCCCGAATAATTCATTATCACGGAAAGCACGTTATCCCGAATAAGACATTATCACGGGATACAAGTTATCCCGAATAATACATTATCACGGGAAAAATGTAATGCCGAATAATTCATTATCACGGAAAGCACGTTATCCCGAATAATACATTATCCCGGGAAACGCGTTATCCCGATTAATACATTATCACGGGAAACACGTTATCCCGAATAATTCATTATCACGGGAAACGCGTTATCCCGCATAATTCATTATCAAGGGGAACATTTTATCCGAAATAATACATTATCAGGAGAAACATGTTATCCCGAATTATACATTATCACAGGAAACAAGTTATCTCGAATAATTCATTATCACGGATAACCCGTTATCCCGAATAATACATTATCACGGGGAAGCGTTATCCCGAATATACATTATCACGGGAAACGCGTTATCCCGATTAATACATTATCACGGGAAACACGTTATCCCGAATAATGTTTTATCACGGGGAACGCGTTATCCCGAATTAACATTATCACGGGAAACACGTTATCTCGAATAATACATTATCACGGGATACAAGTTATCCCGAATGATATTTTATTACGGGAAACGCGTTATCCCGAATAATTCATTATCACCGGAAACATGTTATCCCGAATAATTCATTATCACGGAAAACCCGTTATCCCGAATTATACATTATCACGGGGATCGCGTTATCCCGAATAATACATTATCACGAAAAAAATGTAATGCCGAATAATTCATTATCACGGAAAGCACGTTATCCCGAATAATACATTATCACGGGGAACATTTAATCCGAAATAATACATTATCACGAGGAACACGTTATCCCGAATAATTCATTATCACGGGAAACATGTTATCCCGAATAATTCATTATCACGGGGAACGCGTTATTCCGTATAATTCATTATCACGGGGAACATTTTATCCCGATTAATACATTATCACGGATAACCCGTTATCCCGAATAATACATTATCACGGGGAACGCGTTATCCCGAATAATACATTATCACGTGAAAAATGTAATGCCGAATAATTCATTATCACGGAAAGCACGTTATCCCGAATAATACATTATCACGGGAAACGCGTTATCCCGATTAATACATTATCACGGGGAACGCGTTATCCCGAATAATTCATTATCACGGATAACCCGTTATCCCGAATAATTCATTATCACGGATAACCCGTTATCCCGAATAATACATTATCACGGGGAACGCGTTATCCAGAATATACATTATCACGGGAAACGCGTTATCCCGAATAATACATTATCACGGGATACATGTTATCCCGAATGATATTTTGTGACGGGAAACACGTTATGCCATATAATATTTTATCACGGGAAACACATTATTCCCAATAATCTTTTATCACGGGAAACAAGTTATCCCGAATAATTCATTATCACGGAAAGCACGTTATCCCGAATAACACATTATCACGGGGATCGCGTTATCGCCAATATACATTATCACGGGGAACGCGTTATCAAGAATATACATTATCACGGGAAACGCGTTATCCCGAATAATACATTATCACGGGGAACATTTTATCCGAAATAATACATTATCACGAGGAACACGTTATCCCGAATAATTCATTATCACGGGAAACATGTTATCCCGAATAATTCATTATCACGGGGAACGCGTTATTCCGTATAATTCATTATCACGGGGAACATTTTATCCCGATTAATACATTATCACGGATAACCCGTTATCCCGAATAATACATTATCACGGGGAACGCGTTATCCCGAATAATACATTATCACGTGATAAATGTAATGCCGAATAATTCATTATCACGGAAAGCACGTTATCCCGAATAATACATTATCACGGGAAACGCGTTATCCCGATTAATACATTATCACGGGAAACGCGTTATCCCGATTAATACATTATCACGGGAAACGCGTTATCCCGAATAATTCATTATCACGGGAAACATGTTATCCCGAATAATACATTATCACGGGAAACGCGTTATCCCGAATTATTCATTATCACGGAAAACCCGTTATCCCGAATAATACATTATCACGGGGAACGCATTATTCCGAATAATACATTATCACGGGATACAAGTTATCCCGAATAATACATTATCACGTGAAAAATGTAATGCCGAATAATTCATTATCACGGAAAGCACGTTATCCCGAATAATACATTATCACGGGAAACGCGTTATCCCGATTAATACATTATCACGGGAAACGCGTTATCCCGAATAATTCATTATCACGGGATACGTGTTATCCCGAATAATTCATTATCACGGAAAACCCGTTATCCCGAATAATACATTATCACGGGATACATGTTATCCCGATTGATATTTTGTGACGGGAAACACGTTATGCCATATAATATTTTATCACGGGAAACGCGTTATCCCGAATAATTCATTATCACGGGAAACATGTTATCCCGAATAATTCATTATCACGGAAAACCCGTTATCCCGAATAATTCATTATCACGGAAAGCACGTTATCCCGAATAATACATTATCACGGAAAGCACGTTATCCCGAATAATACATTATCACGGGAAACGCGTTATCCCGATTAATACATTATCACGGGAAACGCGTTATCCCGAATAATACATTATCACGGAAAGCACGTTATCCCGAATAATACATTATCACGGGGAACGCGTTATCCCGAATAATTCATTATCACGGATAACCCGTTATCCCGAATAATACATTATCACGGGGAACGCGTTATCCAGAATATACATTATCACGGGAAACGCGTTATCCCGAATAATTCATTATCACGGGAAACACGTTATCCCGAATAATACATTATCACGGGATACATGTTATCCCGAATGTTATTTTGTGACGGGAAACACGTTATGCCATATAATATTTTATCACGGGAAACACATTATTCCCAATAATCTTTTATCACGGGAAACAAGTTATCCCGAATAATTCATTATCACGGAAAGCACGTTATCCCGAATAAGACATTATCACGGGATACAAGTTATCCCGAATAATACATTATCACGGGAAAAATGTAATGCCGAATAATTCATTATCACGGAAAGCACGTTATCCCGAATAATACATTATCCCGGGAAACGCGTTATCCCGATTAATACATTATCACGGGAAACACGTTATCCCGAATAATTCATTATCACGGGAAACGCGTTATCCCGCATAATTCATTATCAAGGGGAACATTTTATCCGAAATAATACATTATCAGGAGAAACATGTTATCCCGAATTATACATTATCACAGGAAACAAGTTATCTCGAATAATTCATTATCACGGATAACCCGTTATCCCGAATAATACATTATCACGGGGAAGCGTTATCCCGAATATACATTATCACGGGAAACGCGTTATCCCGATTAATACATTATCACGGGAAACACGTTATCCCGAATAATGTTTTATCACGGGGAACGCGTTATCCCGAATTAACATTATCACGGGAAACACGTTATCTCGAATAATACATTATCACGGGATACAAGTTATCCCGAATGATATTTTATTACGGGAAACGCGTTATCCCGAATAATTCATTATCACCGGAAACATGTTATCCCGAATAATTCATTATCACGGAAAACCCGTTATCCCGAATTATACATTATCACGGGGATCGCGTTATCCCGAATAATACATTATCACGAAAAAAATGTAATGCCGAATAATTCATTATCACGGAAAGCACGTTATCCCGAATAATACATTATCACGGGGAACATTTAATCCGAAATAATACATTATCACGAGGAACACGTTATCCCGAATAATTCATTATCACGGGAAACATGTTATCCCGAATAATTCATTATCACGGGGAACGCGTTATTCCGTATAATTCATTATCACGGGGAACATTTTATCCCGATTAATACATTATCACGGATAACCCGTTATCCCGAATAATACATTATCACGGGGAACGCGTTATCCCGAATAATACATTATCACGTGAAAAATGTAATGCCGAATAATTCATTATCACGGAAAGCACGTTATCCCGAATAATACATTATCACGGGAAACGCGTTATCCCGATTAATACATTATCACGGGGAACGCGTTATCCCGAATAATTCATTATCACGGATAACCCGTTATCCCGAATAATTCATTATCACGGATAACCCGTTATCCCGAATAATACATTATCACGGGGAACGCGTTATCCAGAATATACATTATCACGGGAAACGCGTTATCCCGAATAATACATTATCACGGGATACATGTTATCCCGAATGATATTTTGTGACGGGAAACACGTTATGCCATATAATATTTTATCACGGGAAACACATTATTCCCAATAATCTTTTATCACGGGAAACAAGTTATCCCGAATAATTCATTATCACGGAAAGCACGTTATCCCGAATAACACATTATCACGGGGATCGCGTTATCGCCAATATACATTATCACGGGGAACGCGTTATCAAGAATATACATTATCACGGGAAACGCGTTATCCCGAATAATACATTATCACGGGGAACATTTTATCCGAAATAATACATTATCACGAGGAACACGTTATCCCGAATAATTCATTATCACGGGAAACATGTTATCCCGAATAATTCATTATCACGGGGAACGCGTTATTCCGTATAATTCATTATCACGGGGAACATTTTATCCCGATTAATACATTATCACGGATAACCCGTTATCCCGAATAATACATTATCACGGGGAACGCGTTATCCCGAATAATACATTATCACGTGATAAATGTAATGCCGAATAATTCATTATCACGGAAAGCACGTTATCCCGAATAATACATTATCACGGGAAACGCGTTATCCCGATTAATACATTATCACGGGATACATGTTATCCCGAATGATATTTTGTGACGGGAAACACGTTATGCCATATAATATTTTATCACGGGAAACACATTATTCCCAATAATCTTTTATCACGGGAAACAAGTTATCCCGAATAATTCATTATCACGGAAAGCACGTTATCCCGAATAATACATTATCACGGAAAGCACGTTATCCCGAATAATACATTATCACGGGAAACGCGTTATCCCGAATTATTCATTATCACGGAAAACCCGTTATCCCGAATAATACATTATCACGTGGAACGCATTATTCCGAATAATACATTATCACGGGATACAAGTTATCCCGAATAATACATTATCACGTGAAAAATGTAATGCCGAATAATTCATTATCACGGAAAGCACGTTATCCCGAATAATACATTATCACGGGAAACGCGTTATCCAGAATATACATTATCACGGGAAACGCGTTATCCCGAATAATTCATTATCACGGGAAACACGTTATCCCGAATAATACATTATCACGGGATACATGTTATCCCGAATGTTATTTTGTGACGGGAAACACGTTATGCCATATAATATTTTATCACGGGAAACACATTATTCCCAATAATCTTTTATCACGGGAAACAAGTTATCCCGAATAATTCATTATCACGGAAAGCACGTTATCCCGAATAATACATTATCACGGGATACAAGTTATCCCGAATAATACATTATCACGGGAAAAATGTAATGCCGAATAATTCATTATCACGGAAAGCACGTTATCCCGAATAATACATTATCACGGGAAACGCGTTATCCCGATTAATACATTATCACGGGAAACACGTTATCCCGAATAATTCATTATCACGGGAAACGCGTTATCCCGCATAATTCATTATCAAGGGGAACATTTTATCCGAAATAATACATTATCACGAGAAACATGTTATCCCGAATTATACATTATCACAGGAAACAAGTTATCTCGAATAATTCATTATCACGGATAACCCGTTATCCCGAATAATACATTATCACGGGGAATGCGTTATCCCGAATATACATTATCACGGGAAACGCGTTATCCCGATTAATACATTATCACGGAAAGCACGTTATCCCGAATAATACATTATCACGGGAAACGCGTTATCCCGATTAATACATTATCACGGGAAACGCGTTATCCCGAATAATTCATTATCACGGGAAACATGTTATCCCGAATAATTCATTATCACGGAAAACCCGTTATCCCGAATTATTCATTATCACGGGGAACGCGTTATCCCGAATAATTCATTATCACGGATAACCCGTTATCCCGAATAATACATTATCACGGGGAACGTGTTATCCAGAATATACATTATCACGGGAAACGCGTTATCCCGAATAATTCATTATCACGGGAAACACGTTATCCCGAATAATACATTATCACGGGATACATGTTATCCCGAATGTTATTTTGTGACGGGAAACACGTTATGCCATATAATATTTTATCACGGGAAACACATTATTCCCAATAATCTTTTATCACGGGAAACAAGTTATCCCGAATAATTCATTATCACGGAAAGCACGTTATCCCGAATAATACATTATCACGGGATACAAGTTATCCCGAATAATACATTATCACGGGAAAAATGTAATGCCGAATAATTCATTATCACGGAAAGCACGTTATCCCGAATAATACATTATCACGGGAAACGCGTTATCCCGATTAATACATTATCACGGGAAACACGTTATCCCGAATAATTCATTATCACGGGAAACGCGTTATCCCGCATAATTCATTATCAAGGGGAACATTTTATCCGAAATAATACATTATCACGAGAAACATGTTATCCCGAATTATACATTATCACAGGAAACAAGTTATCTCGAATAATTCATTATCACGGATAACCCGTTATCCCGAATAATACATTATCACGGGGAATGCGTTATCCCGAATATACATTATCACGGGAAACGCGTTATCCCGATTAATACATTATCACGGGAAACACGTTATCCCGAATAATGTTTTATCACGGGCAACGCGTTATCCCGAATTAACATTATCACGGGAAACACGTTATCCCGAATAATACTTTATCACGGGATACAAGTTATCCCGAATGATATTTTATTACGGGAAACGCGTTATCCCGAATAATTCATTATCACGGGAAACACGTTATCCCGAATAATATATTATCATGGGATACAAGTTATCCCGAATGATATTTTGTTACGGGAAACACGTAATGCCATATAATATTTTATCACGGGAAACACATTATTCCCAATAATCTTTTATCACGGGAAACAAGTTTTCCCGAATAATTCATTATCACGGAAAGCACGTTATCCCGAATAATACATTATCACGGGGAACTCGTTATCCCGAATAATTCATTATCACGGAAAACCCATTATCCAGAATAATACATTATCACGGGAAACGCGTTATCCCGATTAATACATTATCACGGGAAACACGTTATCCCGAATAATGTTTTATCACGGGGAACGCGTTATCCCGAATTAACATTATCACGGGAAACACGTTATCCCGAATAATACTTTATCACGGGATACAAGTTATCCCGAATGATATTTTATTACGGGAAACGCGTTATCCCGAATAATTCATTATCACGGGAAACACGTTATCCCGAATAATACATTATCATGGGATACAAGTTATCCCGAATGATATTTTGTTGCGGGAAACACGTAATGCCATATAATATTTTATCACGGGAAACACATTATTCCCAATAATCTTTTATCACGGGAAACAAGTTTTCCCGAATAATTCATTATCACGGAAAGCACGTTATCCCGAATAATACATTATCACGGGGAACTCGTTATCCCGAATAATTCATTATCACGGAAAACCCGTTATCCAGAATAATACATTATCACGGGAAACGCGTTATCCTGATTAATACATTATCACGGGAAACACGTTATCCCGAATAATACATTATCACGGGAAACGCGTTATCCCGATTAATACATTATCACGGGAAACACGTTAACCCGAATAATACATTATCACGGGAAACGCGTTATCCCGCATAATTCATTATCACGGGGAACATTTTATCCGAAATAATACATTATCACGAGGAACATGTTATCCCGAATTAAACATTATCACGGGAAACAAGTTATCCCGAATAATTCATTATCACGGAAAACCCGTTATCCCGTATAATACATTATCACGGGGAACGCGTTATCCCGAATATACATTATCACCGGGAACGCGTTATTCCGAATAATACATTATCACGGGATACAAGTTATCCCGAATAATACATTATCACGGGAAAAATGTAATGCCGAATAATTCATTATCACCGGGAACGCGTTATCCCGAATAATTCATTATCACGGGAAACGCGTTATCCCGAATAATACATTATCACGGAGAACGCGTTATTCCGAATAATACATTATCACGGGAAACGCGTTATCCCGCATAATTCATTATCACGGGGAACATTTTATCCGAAATAATACATTATCACGAGAAACATGTTATCCCGAATTATACATTATCACAGGAAACAAGTTATCCCGAATAATTCATTATCACGGATAACCCGTTATCCCGAATAATACATTATCACGGGGAACGCGTTATCCCCAATATACATTATCACGGGGAACGCGTTATCCCGAATATACATTATCACGGGGAACGCGTTATTCCGAATAATACATTATCACGGGATACAATTTATCACGAATAATACATTATCACGGGAAAAATGTAATGCCATATAATATTTTATCACGGGAAACACATTATTCCCAATAATCTTTTATCACGGGAAACAAGTTATCCAGAATAATTCATTATCACGGAAAGCACGTTATCCCGAATAATACATTATCACGGGGAACGCGTTATCCCCAATATACATTATCACGGGGAACGCGTTATCCAGAATATACATTATCACGGGAAACGCGTTATCCCGAATAATACATTATCACGGGATACATGTTATCCCGAATGATATTTTGTGACGGGAAACACGTTATGCCATATAATATTTTATCACGGGAAACACATTATTCCCAATAATCTTTTATCACGGGAAACAAGTTATCCCGAATAATTCATTATCACGGAAAGCACGTTATCCCGAATAATACATTATCACGGGGAACGCGTTATCCCGAATAATTCATTATCACGGATAACCCGTTATCCCGAATAATACATTATCACGGGGAACGCGTTATCCAGAATATACTTTATCACGGGAAACGCGTTATCCCGAATAATACATTATCACGGGATACATGTTATCCCGAATGATATTTTGTGACGGGAAACACGTTATGCCATATAATATTTTATCACGGGAAACACATTATTCCCAATAATCTTTTATCACGGGAAACAAGTTATCCCGAATAATTCATTATCACGGAAAGCACGTTATCCCGAATAATACATTATCACGGGGAACGCGTTATCCCGAATAATTCATTATCACGGATAACCCGTTATCCCGAATAATACATTATCACGGGGAACGCGTTATCCAGAATATACATTATCACGGGAAACGCGTTATCCCGAATAATACATTATCACGGGATACATGTTATCCCGAATGATATTTTGTGACGGGAAACACGTTATGCCATATAATATTTTATCACGGGAAACACATTATTCCCAATAATCTTTTATCACGGGAAACAAGTTATCCCGAATAATTCATTATCACGGAAAGCACTTTATCCCGAATAATACATTATCACGGGGAACGCGTTATCCCCAATATACATTATCACGGGGAACGCGTTATCCCGCATAATTCATTATCACGGGGAACATTTTATCCGAAATAATACATTATCACGAGGAACATGTTATCCCGAATTAAACATTATCACGGGAAACAAGTTATCCCGAATAATTCATTATCACGGAAAACCCGTTATCCCGTATAATACATTATCACGGGGAACGCGTTATCCCGAATATACATTATCACCGGGAACGCGTTATTCCGAATAATACATTATCACGGGATACAAGTTATCCCGAATAATACATTATCACGGGAAAAATGTAATGCCGAATAATTCATTATCACCGGGAACGCGTTATCCCGAATAATTCATTATCACGGGAAACGCGTTATCCCGAATAATACATTATCACGGAGAACGCGTTATTCCGAATAATACATTATCACGGGAAACGCGTTATCCCGCATAATTCATTATCACGGGGAACATTTTATCCGAAATAATACATTATCACGAGAAACATGTTATCCCGAATTATACATTATCACAGGAAACAAGTTATCCCGAATAATTCATTATCACGGATAACCCGTTATCCCGAATAATACATTATCACGGGGAACGCGTTATCCCCAATATACATTATCACGGGGAACGCGTTATCCCGAATATACATTATCACGGGGAACGCGTTATTCCGAATAATACATTATCACGGGATACAATTTATCACGAATAATACATTATCACGGGGAACGCGTTATCCCGAATAATTCATTATCACGGATAACCCGTTATCCCGAATAATACATTATCACGGGGAACGCGTTATCCAGAATATACATTATCACGGGAAACGCGTTATCCCGAATAATACATTATCACGGGATACATGTTATCCCGAATGATATTTTGTGACGGGAAACACGTTATGCCATATAATATTTTATCACGGGAAACACATTATTCCCAATAATCTTTTATCACGGGAAACAAGTTATCCCGAATAATTCATTATCACGGAAAGCACTTTATCCCGAATAATACATTATCACGGGGAACGCGTTATCCCCAATATACATTATCACGGGGAACGCGTTATCCCGCATAATTCATTATCACGGGGAACATTTTATCCGAAATAATACATTATCACGAGGAACATGTTATCCCGAATTAAACATTATCACGGGAAACAAGTTATCCCGAATAATTCATTATCACGGAAAACCCGTTATCCCGTATAATACATTATCACGGGGAACGCGTTATCCCGAATATACATTATCACCGGGAACGCGTTATTCCGAATAATACATTATCACGGGATACAAGTTATCCCGAATAATACATTATCACGGGAAAAATGTAATGCCGAATAATTCATTATCACCGGGAACGCGTTATCCCGAATAATTCATTATCACGGGAAACGCGTTATCCCGAATAATACATTATCACGGAGAACGCGTTATTCCGAATAATACATTATCACGGGAAACGCGTTATCCCGCATAATTCATTATCACGGGGAACATTTTATCCGAAATAATACATTATCACGAGAAACATGTTATCCCGAATTATACATTATCACAGGAAACAAGTTATCCCGAATAATTCATTATCACGGATAACCCGTTATCCCGAATAATACATTATCACGGGGAACGCGTTATCCCCAATATACATTATCACGGGGAACGCGTTATCCCGAATATACATTATCACGGGGAACGCGTTATTCCGAATAATACATTATCACGGGATACAATTTATCACGAATAATACATTATCACGGGAAAAATGTAATGCCATATAATATTTTATCACGGGAAACACATTATTCCCAATAATCTTTTATCACGGGAAACAAGTTATCCAGAATAATTCATTATCACGGAAAGCACGTTATCCCGAATAATACATTATCACGGGGAACGCGTTATCCCCAATATACATTATCACGGGGAACGCGTTATCCAGAATATACATTATCACGGGAAACGCGTTATCCCGAATAATACATTATCACGGGATACATGTTATCCCGAATGATATTTTGTGACGGGAAACACGTTATGCCATATAATATTTTATCACGGGAAACACATTATTCCCAATAATCTTTTATCACGGGAAACAAGTTATCCCGAATAATTCATTATCACGGAAAGCACGTTATCCCGAATAATACATTATCACGGGGAACGCGTTATCCCGAATAATTTATTATCACGGATAACCCGTTATCCCGAATAATACATTATCACGGGGAACGCGTTATCCAGAATATACTTTATCACGGGAAACGCGTTATCCCGAATAATACATTATCACGGGATACATGTTATCCCGAATGATATTTTGTGACGGGAAACACGTTATGCCATATAATATTTTATCACGGGAAACACATTATTCCCAATAATCTTTTATCACGGGAAACAAGTTATCCCGAATAATTCATTATCACGGAAAGCACGTTATCCCGAATAATACATTATCACGGGGAACGCGTTATCCCGAATAATTCATTATCACGGATAACCCGTTATCCCGAATATACATTATCACCGGGAACGCGTTATTCCGAATAATACATTATCACGGGATACAAGTTATCCCGAATAATACATTATCACGGGAAAAATGTAATGCCGAATAATTCATTATCACCGGGAACGCGTTATCCCGAATAATTCATTATCACGGGAAACGCGTTATCCCGAATAATACATTATCACGGAGAACGCGTTATTCCGAATAATACATTATCACGGGAAACGCGTTATCCCGCATAATTCATTATCACGGGGAACATTTTATCCGAAATAATACATTATCACGAGAAACATGTTATCCCGAATTATACATTATCACAGGAAACAAGTTATCCCGAATAATTCATTATCACGGATAACCCGTTATCCCGAATAATACATTATCACGGGGAACGCGTTATCCCCAATATACATTATCACGGGGAACGCGTTATCCCGAATATACATTATCACGGGGAACGCGTTATTCCGAATAATACATTATCACGGGATACAATTTATCACGAATAATACATTATCACGGGAAAAATGTAATGCCATATAATATTTTATCACGGGAAACACATTATTCCCAATAATCTTTTATCACGGGAAACAAGTTATCCAGAATAATTCATTATCACGGAAAGCACGTTATCCCGAATAATACATTATCACGGGGAACGCGTTATCCCCAATATACATTATCACGGGAAACGCGTTATCCAGAATATACATTATCACGGGAAACGCGTTATCCCGAATAATACATTATCACGGGATACATGTTATCCCGAATGATATTTTGTGACGGGAAACACGTTATGCCATATAATATTTTATCACGGGAAACACATTATTCCCAATAATCTTTTATCACGGGAAACAAGTTATCCCGAATAATTCATTATCACGGAAAGCACGTTATCCCGAATAATACATTATCACGGGGAACGCGTTATCCCGAATAATTCATTATCACGGATAACCCGTTATCCCGAATAATACATTATCACGGGGAACGCGTTATCCAGAATATACTTTATCACGGGAAACGCGTTATCCCGAATAATACATTATCACGGGATACATGTTATCCCGAATGATATTTTGTGACGGGAAACACGTTATGCCATATAATATTTTATCACGGGAAACACATTATTCCCAATAATCTTTTATCACGGGAAACAAGTTATCCCGAATAATTCATTATCACGGAAAGCACGTTATCCCGAATAATACATTATCACGGGGAACGCGTTATCCCGAATAATTCATTATCACGGATAACCCGTTATCCCGAATAATACATTATCACGGGGAACGCGTTATCCAGAATATACATTATCACGGGAAACGCGTTATCCCGAATAATACATTATCACGGGATACATGTTATCCCGAATGATATTTTGTGACGGGAAACACGTTATGCCATATAATATTTTATCACGGGAAACACATTATTCCCAATAATCTTTTATCACGGGAAACAAGTTATCCCGAATAATTCATTATCACGGAAAGCACTTTATCCCGAATAATACATTATCACGGGGAACGCGTTATCCCCAATATACATTATCACGGGGAACGCGTTATCCAGAATATACATTATCACGGGAAACGCGTTATCCCGAATAATACATTATCACGGGATACATGTTATCCCGAATGATATTTTGTGACGGGAAACCCGTTATCCCGAATTATTCATTATCACGGGGACCGCGTTATCCCGAATAATACATTATCACGGGAAACAAGTTATCCCGAATAATTCATTATCACGGATAACCCGTTATCCCGAATAATTCATTATCACGGAAAGCACGTTATCCCGAATAATACATTATCACGGAAAGCACGTTATCCCGAATAATACATTATCACGGGAAACGCGTTATCCCGAATAATTCATTATCACGGGAAACATGTTATCCCGAATAATTCATTATCACGGAAAACCCGTTATCCCGAATTATTCATTATCACGGGGAACGCGTTATCCCGAATAATTCATTATCACGGATAACCCGTTATCCCGAATAATACATTATCACGGGGAACGCGTTATCCGAAATAATACATTATCACGAGAAACATGTTATCCCGAATTATACATTATCACAGGAAAGAAGTTATCCCGAATAATTCATTATCACGGATAACCCGTTATCCCGAATAATACATTATCACGGGGAACGCGTTATCCCCAATATACATTATCACGGGGAACGCGTTATCCCGAATATACATTATCACGGGGAACGCGTTATTCCGAATAATACATTATCACGGGATACAATTTATCACGAATAATACATTATCACGGGAAAAATGTAATGCCATATAATATTTTATCACGGGAAACACATTATTCCCAATAATCTTTTATCACGGGAAACAAGTTATCCAGAATAATTCATTATCACGGAAAGCACGTTATCCCGAATAATACATTATCACGGGGAACGCGTTATCCCCAATATACATTATCACGGGGAACGCGTTATCCAGAATATACATTATCACGGGAAACGCGTTATCCCGAATAATACATTATCACGGGATACATGTTATCCCGAATGATATTTTGTGACGGGAAACACGTTATGCCATATAATACTTTATCACGGGAAACACATTATTCCCAATAATCTTTTATCACGGGAAACAAGTTATCCCGAATAATTCATTATCACGGAAAGCACGTTATCCCGAATAATACATTATCACGGGGAACTCGTTATCCCGAATAATACATTATCACGGAAAGCACATTATCCCGAATTATACATTAGCACGGGAAACAAGTTATCCCGAATAATACATTATCACGGAAAACGCGTAATCCCGTATAATTCATTATCACGGGGAACATTTTATCCCGAATAATACATTATCACGGGGAACGCGTTATCCCGAATAATTCATTATCACCGGAAACATGTTATCCCGAATAATTCATTATCACGGAAAACCCGTTATCCCGAATTATACATTATCACGGGGATCGCGTTATCCCGAATAATACATTATCACGGGAAACAAGTTATCCCGAATAATTCATTATCACGGATAACCCGTTATCCCGAATAATACATTATCACGGGGAACGCGTTATCCAGAATATACATTATCACGGGAAACGCGTTATCCCGAATAATACATTATCACGGGAAAAATGTAATGCCATATAATATTTTATCACGGGAAACACATTATTCCCAATAATCTTTTATCACGGGAAACAAGTTATCCAGAATAATTCATTATCACGGAAAGCACGTTATCCCGAATAATACATTATCACGGGGAACGTGTTATCCCCAATATACATTATCACGGGGAACGCGTTATCCAGAATATACATTATCACGGGAAACGCGTTATCCCGAATAATACATTACCACGGGATACATGTTATCCCGAATGATATTTTGTGACGGGAAACACGTTATGCCATATAATATTTTATCACGGGAAACACATTATTCCCAATAATCTTTTATCACGGGAAACAAGTTATCCCGAATAATTCATTATCACGGAAAGCACGTTATCCCGAATAATACATTATCACGGGGAACGCGTTATCCCGAATAATTCATTATCACGGATAACCCGTTATCCCGAATAATACATTATCACGGGGAACGCGTTATCCAGAATATACATTATCACGGGAAACGCGTTATCCCGAATAATACATTATCACGGGATACATGTTATCCCGAATGATATTTTGTGACGGGAAACACGTTATGCCATATAATATTTTATCACGGGAAACACATTATTCCCAATAATCTTTTATCACGGGAAACAAGTTATCCCGAATAATTCATTATCACGGAAAGCACGTTATCCCGAATAATACATTATCACGGGGAACGCGTTATCCCGAATAATTCATTATCACGGATAACCCGTTATCCCGAATAATACATTATCACGGGGAACGCGTTATCCAGAATATACATTATCACGGGAAACGCGTTATCCCGAATAATACATTATCACGGGATACATGTTATCCCGAATGATATTTTGTGACGGGAAACACGTTATGCCATATAATATTTTATCACGGGAAACACATTATTCCCAATAATCTTTTATCACGGGAAACAAGTTATCCCGAATAATTCATTATCACGGAAAGCACGTTATCCCGAATAATACATTATCACGGGGAACGCGTTATCCCCAATATACATTATCACGGGGAACGCGTTATCCAGAATATACATTATCACGGGAAACGCGTTATCCCGAATAATACATTATCACGGGATACATGTTATCCCGAATGATATTTTGTTACGGGAAACACGTTATGCCATATAATATTTTATCACGGGAAACACATTATTCCCAATAATCTTTTATCACGGGAAACAAGTTATCCCAAATAATTCATTATCACGGAAAGCACGTTATCCCGAATAATACATTATCACGGAAAGCACGTTATCCCGAATAATACATTATCACGGGAAACGCGTTATCCCGAATAATTCATTATCACGGGAAACATGTTATCCCGAATAATTCATTATCACGGAAAACCCGTTATCCCGAATTATTCATTATCACGGGGAACGCGTTATCCCGAATAATTCATTATCACGGATAACCCGTTATCCCGAATAATACATTATCACGGGGAACGCGTTATCCAGAATATACATTATCACGGGAAACGCGTTATCCCGAATAATTCATTATCACGGGAAACACGTTATCCCGAATAATACATTATCACGGGATACATGTTATCCCGAATGATATTTTGTGACGGGAAACCCGTTATCCCGAATTATTCATTATCACGGGGACCGCGTTATCCCGAATAATACATTATCACGGGAAACAAGTTATCCCGAATAATTCATTATCACGGATAACCCGTTATCCAGAATAATTCATTATCACGGAAAGCACGTTATCCCGAATAATACATTATCACGGAAAGCACGTTATCCCGAATAATACATTATCACGGGAAACGCGTTATCCCGAATAATTCATTATCACGGGAAACATGTTATCCCGAATAATTCATTATCACGGAAAACCCGTTATCCCGAATTATTCATTATCACGGGGAACGCGTTATCCCGAATAATTCATTATCACGGATAACCCGTTATCCCGAATAATACATTATCACGGGGAACGCGTTATCCGAAATAATACATTATCACGAGAAACATGTTATCCCGAATTATACATTATCACAGGAAACAAGTTATCCCGAATAATTCATTATCACGGATAACCCGTTATCCCGAATAATACATTATCACGGGGAACGCGTTATCCCCAATATACATTATCACGGGGAACGCGTTATCCCGAATATACATTATCACGGGGAACGCGTTATTCCGAATAATACATTATCACGGGATACAATTTATCACGAATAATACATTATCACGGGAAAAATGTAATGCCATATAATATTTTATCACGGGAAACACATTATTCCCAATAATCTTTTATCACGGGAAACAAGTTATCCAGAATAATTCATTATCACGGAAAGCACGTTATCCCGAATAATACATTATCACGGGGAACGCGTTATCCCCAATATACATTATCACGGGGAACGCGTTATCCAGAATATACATTATCACGGGAAACGCGTTATCCCGAATAATACATTATCACGGGATACATGTTATCCCGAATGATATTTTGTGACGGGAAACACGTTATGCCATATAATACTTTATCACGGGAAACACATTATTCCCAATAATCTTTTATCACGGGAAACAAGTTATCCCGAATAATTCATTATCACGGAAAGCACGTTATCCCGAATAATACATTATCACGGGGAACTCGTTATCCCGAATAATACATTATCACGGAAAGCACATTATCCCGAATTATACATTAGCACGGGAAACAAGTTATCCCGAATAATACATTATCACGGAAAACGCGTAATCCCGTATAATTCATTATCACGGGGAACATTTTATCCCGAATAATACATTATCACGGGGAACGCGTTATCCCGAATAATACATTATCACCGGAAACATGTTATCCCGAATAATTCATTATCACGGAAAACCCGTTATCCCGAATTATACATTATCACGGGGATCGCGTTATCCCGAATAATACATTATCACGGGAAACAAGTTATCCCGAATAATTCATTATCACGGATAACCCGTTATCCCGAATAATACATTATCACGGGGAACGCGTTATCCAGAATATACATTATCACGGGAAACGCGTTATCCCGAATAATACATTATCACGGGATACATGTTATCCCGAATGATATTTTGTGACGGGAAACACGTTATGCCATATAATATTTTATCACGGGAAACAAGTTATCCCGAATAATTCATTATCACGGAAAGCACGTTATCCCGAATAATACATTATCACGGGGAACTCGTTATCCCGAATAATACATTATCACGGAAAGCACATTATCCCGAATTATACATTAGCACGGGAAACAAGTTATCCCGAATAATACATTATCACGGAAAACGCGTAATCCCGTATAATTCATTATCACGGAAAACCGGTTATCCCGAATTATTCATTATCACGGGGAACGCGTTATCCCGAATAATTCATTATCACGGATAACCCGTTATCCCGAATAATTCATTATCACGGATAACCCGTTATCCCGAATAATACATTATCACGGGAAACGCGTTATCCCGAATAATACATTATCACGGGATACATGTTATCCCGAATGATATTTTGTGACGGGAAACACGTTATGCCATATAATATTTTATCACGGGAAACACATTATTCCCAATAATCTTTTATCACGGGAAACAAGTTATCCCGAATAATTCATTATCACGGAAAGCACGTTATCCCGAATAATACATTATCACGGAAAGCACGTTATCCCGAATAATACATTATCACGGGAAACGCGTTATCCCGAATAATTCATTATCACGGGAAACTTGTTATCCCGAATAATTCATTATCACGGAAAACCCGTTATCCCGAATTATTCATTATCACGGGGAACGCGTTATCCCGAATAATTCATTATCACGTATAACCCGTTATCCCGAATAATACATTATCACGGGGAACGCGTTATCCAGAATATACATTATCACGGGAAACGCGTTATCCCGAATAATTCATTATCACGGGAAACCGGTTATCCCGAATTATTCATTATCACGGGGAACGCGTTATCCCGAATAATTCATTATCACGGATAACCCGTTATCCCGAATAATTCATTATCACGGATAACCCGTCATCCCGAATAATACATTATCACGGGGAACGCGTTATCCAGAATATACATTATCACGGGAAACGCGTTATCCCGAATAATACATTATCACGGGATACATGTTATCCCGAATGATATTTTGTGACGGGAAACACGTTATGCCATATAATATTTTATCACGGGAAACACATTATTCCCAATAATCTTTTATCACGGGAAACAAGTTATCCCGAATAATTCATTATCACGGAAAGCACGTTATCCCGAATAATACATTATCACGGAAAGCACGTTATCCCGAATAATACATTATCACGGGAAACGCGTTATCCCGAATAATTCATTATCACGGGAAACTTGTTATCCCGAATAATTCATTATCACGGAAAACCCGTTATCCCGAATTATTCATTATCACGGGGAACGCGTTATCCAGAATATACATTATCACGGGAAACGCGTTATCCCGAATAATACATTATCACGGGATACATGTTATCCCGAATGATATTTTGTGACGGGAAACACGTTATGCCATATAATATTTTATCACGGGAAACACATTATTCCCAATAATCTTTTATCACGGGAAACAAGTTATCCCGAATAATTCATTATCACGGAAAGCACGTTATCCCGAATAATACATTATCACGGGGAACGCGTTATCCCGAATAATTCATTATCACGGATAACCCGTTATCCCGAATAATACATTATCACGGGGAACGCGTTATCCAGAATATACATTATCACGGGAAACGCGTTATCCCGAATAATATATTATCACGGGATACATGTTATCCCGAATGATATTTTGTGACGGGAAACACGTTATGCCATATAATATTTTATCACGGGAAACACATTATTCCCAATAATCTTTTATCACGGGAAACAAGTTATCCCGAATAATTCATTATCACGGAAAGCACGTTATCCCGAATAATACATTATCACGGGGAACGCGTTATCCCCAATATACATTATCACGGGGAACGCGTTATCCAGAATATACATTATCACGGGAAACGCGTTATCCCGAATAATACATTATCACGGGATACATGTTATCCCGAATGATATTTTGTTACGGGAAACACGTTATGCCATATAATATTTTATCACGGGAAACACATTATTCCCAATAATCTTTTATCACGGGAAACAAGTTATCCCGAATAATTCATTATCACGGAAAGCACGTTATCCCGAATAATACATTATCACGGAAAGCACGTTATCCCGAATAATACATTATCACGGGAAACGCGTTATCCCGAATAATTCATTATCACGGGAAACATGTTATCCCGAATAATTCATTATCACGGAAAACCCGTTATCCCGAATTATTCATTATCACGGGGAACGCGTTATCCCGAATAATTCATTATCACGGATAACCCGTTATCCCGAATAATACATTATCACGGGGAACGCGTTATCCAGAATATACATTATCACGGGAAACGCGTTATCCCGAATAATTCATTATCACGGGAAACACGTTATCCCGAATAATACATTATCACGGGATACATGTTATCCCGAATGATATTTTGTGACGGGAAACCCGTTATCCCGAATTATTCATTATCACGGGGACCGCGTTATCCCGAATAATACATTATCACGGGAAACAAGTTATCCCGAATAATTCATTATCACGGATAACCCGTTATCCCGAATAATTCATTATCACGGAAAGCACGTTATCCCGAATAATACATTATCACGGAAAGCACGTTATCCCGAATAATACATTATCACGGGAAACGCGTTATCCCGAATAATTCATTATCACGGGAAACATGTTATCCCGAATAATTCATTATCACGGAAAACCCGTTATCCCGAATTATTCATTATCACGGGGAACGCGTTATCCCGAATAATTCATTATCACGGAAAACCCGTTATCCCGAATTATTCATTATCACGGGGAACGCGTTATCCCGAATAATTCATTATCACGGAAAGCACGTTATCCCGAATAATACATTATCACGGAAAGCACGTTATCCCGAATAATACATTATCACGGGAAACGCGTTATCCCGAATAATTCATTATCACGGGAAACTTGTTATCCCGAATAATTCATTATCACGGAAAACCCGTTATCCCGAATTATTCATTATCACGGGGAACGCGTTATCCCGAATAATTCATTATCACGTATAACCCGTTATCCCGAATAATACATTATCACGGGGAACGCGTTATCCAGAATATACATTATCACGGGAAACGCGTTATCCCGAATAATTCATTATCACGGGAAACCGGTTATCCCAAATTATTCATTATCACGGGGAACGCGTTATCCCGAATAATTCATTATCACGGATAACCCGTTATCCCGAATAATTCATTATCACGGATAACCCGTTATCCCGAATAATACATTATCACGGGGAACGCGTTATCCAGAATATACATTATCACGGGAAACGCGTTATCCCGAATAATACATTATCACGGGATACATGTTATCCCAAATGATATTTTGTGACGGGAAACACGTTATGCCATATAATATTTTATCACGGGAAACACATTATTCCCAATAATCTTTTATCACGGGAAACAAGTTATCCCGAATAATTCATTATCACGGAAAGCACGTTATCCCGAATAATACATTATCACGGAAAGCACGTTATCCCGAATAATACATTATCACGGGAAACGCGTTATCCCGAATAATTCATTATCACGGGAAACTTGTTATCCCGAATAATTCATTATCACGGAAAACCCGTTATCCCGAATTATTCATTATCACGGGGAACGCGTTATCCAGAATATACATTATCACGGGAAACGCGTTATCCCGAATAATACATTATCACGGGATACATGTTATCCCGAATGATATTTTGTGACGGGAAACACGTTATGCCATATAATATTTTATCACGGGAAACACATTATTCCCAATAATCTTTTATCACGGGAAACAAGTTATCCCGAATAATTCATTATCACGGAAAGCACGTTATCCCGAATAATACATTATCACGGGGAACGCGTTATCCCGAATAATTCATTATCACGGATAACCCGTTATCCCGAATAATACATTATCACGGGGAACGCGTTATCCAGAATATACATTATCACGGGAAACGCGTTATCCCGAATAATACATTATCACGGGATACATGTTATCCCGAATGATATTTTGTGACGGGAAATACGTTATGCCATATAATATTTTATCACGGGAAACACATTATTCCCAATAATCTTTTATCACGGGAAACAAGTTATCCCGAATAATTCATTATCACGGAAAGCACGTTATCCCGAATAATACATTATCACGGAAAGCACGTTATCCCGAATAATACATTATCACGGGAAACGCGTTATCCCGAATAATTCATTATCACGGGAAACATGTTATCCCGAATAATTCATTATCACGGAAAACCCGTTATCCCGAATTATTCATTATCACGGGGAACGCGTTATCCCGAATAATTCATTATCACGGATAACCCGTTATCCCGAATAATACATTATCACGGGGAACGCGTTATCCAGAATATACATTATCACGGGAAACGCGTTATCCCGAATAATTCATTATCACGGGAAACACGTTATCCCGAATAATACATTATCACGGGATACATGTTATCCCGAATGATATTTTGTGACGGGAAACCCGTTATCCCGAATTATTCATTATCACGGGGACCGCGTTATCCCGAATAATACATTATCACGGGAAACAAGTTATCCCGAATAATTCATTATCACGGATAACCCGTTATCCCGAATAATTCATTATCACGGAAAGCACGTTATCCCGAATAATACATTATCACGGAAAGCACGTTATCCCGAATAATACATTATCACGGGAAACGCGTTATCCCGAATAATTCATTATCACGGGAAACATGTTATCCCGAATAATTCATTATCACGGAAAACCCGTTATCCCGAATTATTCATTATCACGGGGAACGCGTTATCCCGAATAATTCATTATCACGGATAACCCGTTATCCCGAATAATACATTATCACGGGGAACGCGTTATCCGAAATAATACATTATCACGAGAAACATGTTATCCCGAATTATACATTATCACAGGAAACAAGTTATCCCGAATAATTCATTATCACGGATAACCCGTTATCCCGAATAATACATTATCACGGGGAACGCGTTATCCCGAATAATACATTATCACGGGATACATGTTATCCCGAATGATATTTTGTGACGGGAAACCCGTTATCCCGAATTATTCATTATCACGGGGACCGCGTTATCCCGAATAATACATTATCACGGGAAACAAGTTATCCCGAATAATTCATTATCACGGATAACCCGTTATCCAGAATAATTCATTATCACGGAAAGCACGTTATCCCGAATAATACATTATCACGGAAAGCACGTTATCCCGAATAATACATTATCACGGGAAACGCGTTATCCCGAATAATTCATTATCACGGGAAACATGTTATCCCGAATAATTCATTATCACGGAAAACCCGTTATCCCGAATTATTCATTATCACGGGGAACGCGTTATCCCGAATAATTCATTATCACGGATAACCCGTTATCCCGAATAATACATTATCACGGGGAACGCGTTATCCGAAATAATACATTATCACGAGAAACATGTTATCCCGAATTATACATTATCACAGGAAACAAGTTATCCCGAATAATTCATTATCACGGATAACCCGTTATCCCGAATAATACATTATCACGGGGAACGCGTTATCCCCAATATACATTATCACGGGGAACGCGTTATCCCGAATATACATTATCACGGGGAACGCGTTATTCCGAATAATACATTATCACGGGATACAATTTATCACGAATAATACATTATCACGGGAAAAATGTAATGCCATATAATATTTTATCACGGGAAACACATTATTCCCAATAATCTTTTATCACGGGAAACAAGTTATCCAGAATAATTCATTATCACGGAAAGCACGTTATCCCGAATAATACATTATCACGGGGAACGCGTTATCCCCAATATACATTATCACGGGGAACGCGTTATCCAGAATATACATTATCACGGGAAACGCGTTATCCCGAATAATACATTATCACGGGATACATGTTATCCCGAATGATATTTTGTGACGGGAAACACGTTATGCCATATAATACTTTATCACGGGAAACACATTATTCCCAATAATCTTTTATCACGGGAAACAAGTTATCCCGAATAATTCATTATCACGGAAAGCACGTTATCCCGAATAATACATTATCACGGGGAACTCGTTATCCCGAATAATACATTATCACGGAAAGCACATTATCCCGAATTATACATTAGCACGGGAAACAAGTTATCCCGAATAATACATTATCACGGAAAACGCGTAATCCCGTATAATTCATTATCACGGGGAACATTTTATCCCGAATAATACATTATCACGGGGAACGCGTTATCCCGAATAATTCATTATCACCGGAAACATGTTATCCCGAATAATTCATTATCACGGAAAACCCGTTATCCCGAATTATACATTATCACGGGGATCGCGTTATCCCGAATAATACATTATCACGGGAAACAAGTTATCCCGAATAATTCATTATCACGGATAACCCGTTATCCCGAATAATACATTATCACGGGGAACGCGTTATCCAGAATATACATTATCACGGGAAACGCGTTATCCCGAATAATACATTATCACGGGATACATGTTATCCCGAATGATATTTTGTGACGGGAAACACGTTATGCCATATAATATTTTATCACGGGAAACAAGTTATCCCGAATAATTCATTATCACGGAAAGCACGTTATCCCGAATAATACATTATCACGGGGAACTCGTTATCCCGAATAATACATTATCACGGAAAGCACATTATCCCGAATTATACATTAGCACGGGAAACAAGTTATCCCGAATAATACATTATCACGGAAAACGCGTAATCCCGTATAATTCATTATCACGGGAAACGCGTTATCCCGATTAATACATTATCACGGGAAACGCGTTATCCCGAATAATTCATTATCACGGGAAACATGTTATCCCGAATAATTCATTATCACGGAAAACCGGTTATCCCGAATTATTCATTATCACGGGGAACGCGTTATCCCGAATAATTCATTATCACGGATAACCCGTTATCCCGAATAATTCATTATCACGGATAACCCGTTATCCCGAATAATACATTATCACGGGGAACGCGTTATCCAGAATATACATTATCACGGGAAACGCGTTATCCCGAATAATACATTATCACGGGATACATGTTATCCCGAATGATATTTTGTGACGGGAAACACGTTATGCCATATAATATTTTATCACGGGAAACACATTATTCCCAATAATCTTTTATCACGGGAAACAAGTTATCCCGAATAATTCATTATCACGGAAAGCACGTTATCCCGAATAATACATTATCACGGAAAGCACGTTATCCCGAATAATACATTATCACGGGAAACGCGTTATCCCGAATAATCCATTATCACGGGAAACTTGTTATCCCGAATAATTCATTATCACGGAAAACCCGTTATCCCGAATTATTCATTATCACGGGGAACGCGTTATCCCGAATAATTCATTATCACGTATAACCCGTTATCCCGAATAATACATTATCACGGGGAACGCGTTATCCAGAATATACATTATCACGGGAAACGCGTTATCCCGAATAATTCATTATCACGGGAAACCGGTTATCCCGAATTATTCATTATCACGGGGAACGCGTTATCCCGAATAATTCATTATCACGGATAACCCGTTATCCCGAATAATTCATTATCACGGATAACCCGTTATCCCGAATAATACATTATCACGGGGAACGCGTTATCCAGAATATACATTATCACGGGAAACGCGTTATCCCGAATAATACATTATCACGGGATACATGTTATCCCGAATGATATTTTGTGACGGGAAACACGTTATGCCATATAATATTTTATCACGGGAAACACATTATTCCCAATAATCTTTTATCACGGGAAACAAGTTATCCCGAATAATTCATTATCACGGAAAGCACGTTATCCCGAATAATACATTATCACGGAAAGCACGTTATCCCGAATAATACATTATCACGGGAAACGCGTTATCCCGAATAATTCATTATCACGGGAAACTTGTTATCCCGAATAATTCATTATCACGGAAAACCCGTTATCCCGAATTATTCATTATCACGGGGAACGCGTTATCCCGAATAATTCATTATCACGTATAACCCGTTATCCCGAATAATACATTATCACGGGGAACGCGTTATCCAGAATATACATTATCACGGGAAACGCGTTATCCCGAATAATTCATTATCACGGGAAACACGTTATCCCGAATAATACATTATCACGGGATACATGTTATCCCGAATGATATTTTGTGACGGGAAACCCGTTATCCCGAATTATTCATTATCACGGGGATCGCGTTATCCCGAATAATACATTATCACGGGAAACAAGTTATCCCGAATAATTCATTATCACGGGAAACGCGTTATCCCGAATTATTCATTATCACGGAAAACCCGTTATCCCGAATAATACATTATCACGGGGAACGCATTATTCCGAATAATACATTATCACGGGATACAAGTTATCCCGAATAATACATTATCACGGGAAACGCGTTATCCCGATTAATACATTATCACGGGAAACGCGTTATCCCGAATAATTCATTATCACGGGAAACATGTTATCCCGAATAATTCATTATCACGGAAAGCACGTTATCCCGAATAATACATTATCACGGAAAGCACATTATCCCGAATTATACATTAGCACGGGAAACAAGTTATCCCGAATAATACATTATCACGGAAAACGCGTAATCCCGTATAATTCATTATCACGGGGAACATTTTATCCCGAATAATACATTATCACGGGGAACGCGTTATCCCGAATAATTCATTATCACCGGAAACATGTTATCCCGAATAATTCATTATCACGGAAAACCCGTTATCCCGAATTATACATTATCACGGGGATCGCGTTATCCCGAATAATACATTATCACGGGAAACAAGTTATCCCGAATAATTCATTATCACGGATAACCCGTTATCCCGAATAATACATTATCACGGGGAACGCGTTATCCCGAATAATACATTATCACGGGGAACGCGTTATCCCGAATAATACATTATCACGTGAAAAATGTAATGCCGAATAATTCATTATCACGGAAAGCACGTTATCCCGAATAATTCATTATCACGGGAAACGCGTTATCCCGATTAATACATTATCACGGGAAACGCGTTATCCCGAATAATTCATTATCACGGGAAACATGTTATCCCGAATAATTCATTATCACGGAAAACCGGTTATCCCGAATTATTCATTATCACGGGGAACGCGTTATCCCGAATAATTCATTATCACGGATAACCTGTTATCCCGAATAATTCATTATCACGGAAAGCACGATATCCCGAATAATACATTATCACGGAAAGCACGTTATCCCGAATAATACATTATCACGGGAAACGCGTTATCCCGAATAATTCATTATCACGGAAAACCCGTTATCCCGAATTATTCATTATCACGGGGAACGCGTTATCCCGAATAATTCATTATCACGGATAACCCGTTATCCCGAATAATACATTATCACGGGGAACGCGTTATCCAGAATATACATTATCACGGGAAACGCGTTATCCCGAATAATTCATTATCACGGGAAACACGTTATCCCGAATAATACATTATCACGGGATACATGTTATCCCGAATGATATTTTGTGACGGGAAACCCGTTATCCCGAATTATTCATTATCACGGGGATCGCGTTATCCCGAATAATACATTATCACGGGAAACAAGTTATCCCGAATAATTCATTATCACGGATAACCCGTTATCCCGAATAATACATTATCACGGGGAACGCATTATTCCGAATAATACATTATCACGGGATACAAGTTATCCCGAATAATACATTATCACGGGAAACGCGTTATCCCGATTAATACATTATCACGGGAAACGCGTTATCCCGAATAATTCATTATCACGGGAAACATGTTATCCCGAATAATTCATTATCACGGAAAACCCGTTATCCCGAATAATACATTATCACGGGATACATGTTATTCCGAATGATATTTTGTGACGGGAAACACGTTATGCCATATAATATTTTATCACGGGAAACACATTATTCCCAATAATCTTTTATCACGGGAAACAAGTTATCCCGAATAATTCATTATCACGGAAAGCACGTTATCCCGAATAATACATTATCACGGGATACATGTTATCCCGAATAAAACATTATCACGGGAAACGCGTTATCTCGATTAATACATTATCACGGGAAACACGTTATCCCGAATAATTCATTAACACGGGAAACGCGTTATCCCGCATAATTCATTATCAAGGGGAACATTTTATCCGAAATAATACATTATCACGAGAAACATGTTATCCCGAATTATACATTATCACAGGAAACAAGTTATCTCGAATAATTCATTATCACGGATAACCCGTTATCCCGAATAATACATTATCACGGGAAACGCGTTATCCCGATTAATACATTATCACGGGAAACACGTTATCCCGAATAATGTTTTATCACGGGGAACGCGTTATCCCGAATTAACATTATCACGGGAAACACGTTATCCCGAATGATATTTTATTACG
Source organism: Schizaphis graminum (assembly GCA_020882235.1). NCBI lineage: Eukaryota > Metazoa > Arthropoda > Insecta > Hemiptera > Aphididae > Schizaphis > Schizaphis graminum. The sequence goes on along the minus strand of JAJFBB010000013.1, from coordinate 29,235 downwards.
GGAAACGCGTTATCCCGAATAATTCATTATCACGGGAAACACGTTATCCCGAATAATACTTTATCACGGGATACAAGTTATCCCGAATGATATTTTATTACGGGAAACGCGTTATCCCGAATAATTCATTATCACGGGAAACACGTTATCCCGAATAATACATTATCATGGGATACAAGTTATCCCGAATAATACATTATCACGGGGAACTCGTTATCCCGAATAATTCATTATCACAAGACACTAAAATCCATTAAATTCCCAATAAATCCTTATAAAATCCATAAATATCACGAATATTCTTTAAAATCCCCATAGCATTTAGTTAATAATCATACAATTGCTTAGAAATCATTAAAAGAATCCGTAAAATTCTTAAATACCCCATTATAACTGATTAAATTCCATAACTCACTCAATATGTCAATAAATCTTCTACATATTCTATGAAAATGACGTCACAAGACACTAAAATCCATTAAATTCCCAATAAATCCTTATAAAATCCATAAATATCACGAATATTCTTTAAAATCCCCATAGCATTTAGTTAATAATCATACAATTGCTTAGAAATCATTAAAAGAATCCGTAAAATTCTTAAATACCCCATTATAACTGATTAAATTCCATAACTCACTCAATATGTCTATAAATCTTCTACATATTCTATGAAAATGACGTCACAAGTCACTAAAATCCATTAAATTCCCAATAAATCCTTATAAAATCCATAAATATCACGAATATTATTTAAAATCCCCATAGCATTTAGTTAATAATCATACAATTGCTTAGAAATCATTAAAAGAATCCGTAAAATTCTTAAATACCCCATTATAACTGATTCAATTCCATAACTCACTCAATATGTCTATAAATCTTCTACATATTCTATGAAAATGACGTCACAAGACACTATAAACCATGAAATTCCCAATAAATCCTTATAAAATCCATAAATATCACGAATATTATTTAAAATCCCCATAGCATTTAGTTAATAATCATACAATTGCTTAGAAATCATTAAAAGAATCCGTAAAATTCTTAAATACCCCATTATAACTGATTAAATTCCATAACTCACTCAATATGTCTATAAATCTTCTACATATTCTATGAAAATGACGTCACACGACACTAAAATCCATTAAATTCCCAATAAATCCTTATAAAATCCATAAATATCACGAATATTCTTTAAAATCCCCATAGCATTAAGTTAATAATCATACAATTGCTTAGAAATCATTAAAAGAATCCGTAAAATTCTTAAATACCCCATTATAACTGATTAAATTCCATAACTCACTCAATATGTCTATAAATCTTCTACATATTCTATGAAAATGACGTCACAAGACGTTATAAACCATGAAATTCCCAATAAATCCTTATAAAATCCATAAATATCACGAATATTATTTAAAATCCCCATAGCATTTAGTTAATAATCATACAATTGCTTAGAAATCATTAAAAGAATCCGTAAAATTCTTAAATACCCCATTATAACTGATTAAATTCCATAACTCACTCAATATGTCTATAAATCTTCTACATATTCTATGAAAATGACGTCACAAGACACTATAAACCATGAAATTCCCAATAAATCCTTATAAAATCCAAAAATATCACGAATATTCTTTAAAATCCCCATACCATTTAGTTAATAATCATACAATTGCTTAGAAATCATTAAAAGAATCCGTAAAATTCTTAAATACCCCATTATAACTGATTAAATTCCATAACTGACTCAATATGTCTATAAATCTTCTACATATTCTATGAAAATGACGTCACAAGACACTAAAATCCATTAAATTCCCAATAAATCCTTATAAAATCCATAAATATCACGAATAATATTTAAAATCCCCATAGCATTTAGTTAATAATCATACAATTGCTTAGAAATCATTAAAAGAATCCGTAAAATTCTTAAATACCCCATTATAACTGATTAAATTCCATAACTCACTCAATATGTCTATAAATCTTCTACATATTCTATGAAAATGACGTCACAAGACACTATAAACCATGAAATTCCCAATAAATCCTTATAAAATCCAAAAATATCACGAATATTCTTTAAAATCCCCATACCATTTAGTTGTTATGGACATCTCCACAACCGAGTTTGTTCGCTAATAAAGAAATACGTGGTGTACGAGTTATCACTAAGACTTTATTAATATAATCAATTTTTAAAGAAATTTAGTTGCACAGAATACTTATTAGACTTAAGTAATTAACAGAGGTTCTGCTCGAGGGTCTGTCAGTTCTACACTGCCCATTACACAGACAGCGAGACACGGTAGGGGCTCGCTCGGGCTCAAAACTGTCCACACAGCGAATTCCTTTAGACCGTGTAACTCTGCCTGTTCACATATCAATATGCTTACACACTATTCTATATTATACTATGACTATATCTTATACTGCGTATAGCATACAGACAGGGGTTCACAACACCCCCCGGACTACATGAAACATGGGGGTCTAATGATCACCATGTTTCACTTCATCCGTGAGTTCTGATGCTCTGAAACTTTTAGAATGAGTATGGGAATGTTTGGGTTGCACACACTCGGCTACTTCCGGTCTGTAGAGTCGGGGTAGATTACATTTATATTTAATCAACATATACAGACTTACAACTATTATTAAAATGACAATAATATAAACTATAATAAAATGATGGTCTGGGTTTACAAATATTTTGGTATCGTTGTACAATTTAGATAATTCTTTCAGTTTTTCAGCGTCTTCAGCTAACTGATTAAAATTTTTGAAATATTTATTAGTATCAATTTGCTCGGGAACATGACTGTTAATTATTTCCGGTATTTTTAATAATGCGTGAAAATTCGGATTTTCTGGAACGAAATCTCTATGAATTTCTGATGATAGGGTTCTCGATGGTGTTAAGATCAGATTTTCTGTATATATTACGCAATTATCAGAAATTTGGATTTTTCCTGTACCCGTGAGTAGGATTCTGCTAGAGTTTTGTGCACATGTTACTGTCACTGCCTGCGAAATGCAATAATATAACCACGCGTTTTGCAGATAAAGCTTATGCCAGATTGTAGTATTTAGGTTCAGATATTTAAAATTACATGCTCCTATCGTTTGATACGGGGAATTGTACAAAGATACCTCACAATTTTCCTGATGTATAAATTTACTGATAGCCTCAGGATTTATACATAACTTAAAAGAGAACAATGTTTCACATTTTTCATATTGATCGTCGGTTAGACTGAAATGATATTCGTTAGTATCGCTTATTGCCAAGTACTGAGCTTGTGGTTCAATGATTACTATATTACCTTTATTTGTAGGTATCGGAAGTGGAATATTATGAAACAGATTGAACCGAATGTTTGACAATAAGGGTATACGGGTTACAAATACGAGATTCTGTTGGATGTACACTACGCTTAACTTGGATGTCCGGAATAATTCAGGAATAGATAAATGAGATTCAGTTATAGGTAGCTCTAGTGTAGACGGTAATGTCAGTTGTATTTGCTTAAGTTCGTGAATCAATTGAGATGGGGGGTAGACATTTGTATGCATCAATCCATTTAATGCTGAGTTAACAATGGATTGGAGGTTTTGAGTTTCCCAAGCAAATTGGTTTAGGAAAACTGTCAATATTGCAGTGTGCTCCAGGAAGGTGTTTTGTATTTCCAATACATTGATTGTTGCTACAGAACGCCTGGATTGTTCTTCTATTTTGTTTATATTCTCCTGCAATTTCTGATCATCTGCTAGTAGTTCATGCATGGTAGAATTAACATTATTCATGACTGAAGAGACTATGCGTATTTGTTCCTGTGATAGATGAACATATTTTTCCTCGGAACGAGCTAGGTCTTCGATGTTTTTGTAAAAAAATTCGGCATCCTGATCAGAGCAAACTCCAAAAAGAATGTTTGCTAGCCTTCCTACTGCATTTATCAACCCGCGAGGTTGTCGATTCTGATGTTCAGAGGTTCTGTGGTTTGACCCAAGGATTCGTATGACAGAATTGAAATTTGATTCAATTTCTTGCATGAACGGAAACGTGGATTGCATAAAATCCGTACACGCACTAGTTAAGATCGAGTCCTCCCTTTTTTTCAGTTGAATACAAACGTCGCCCGTCTGATCATGGATTTTCTGGAGTATTTGGTACTTCATGTAATAAGTTGTCAGATTTACGTAAGTAATGAAATCCCAATTTGTGTAAGATATGCGAAGAGGTCCCATTGCTTCAAAGTATAAGCCTGATGAGTTCTGGAATGAAGTAACTTGATAACGTCCACTCTGGGAGTTTGAAAGTCCACAACATATCAGTGAGATTCTGAAACACAATTTAGATTTCATTCATGAAATTTCTTCAAGAGATTTTTGTGCAATTTTACATGTTTATTTTTTTTTAATATGGTCACATTCGGAGAGTCTGCATTAGTTTCCACCACTGTGAATGGCCCTAACCACTTAGGTGCTAATTTTCCTTTACTTGTTTTTTCTTGCACTATGACTTTATCTCCTTCATTGAGTTGCAAAGGCACAGCTGTACGATCATATCGCTCCTGTGATTTCTGTTTCGATTTCGTCTGTTGCTCTGTTACCATCTGATGCGTTTCTTGCATAAGACGTTTCATTTCGTACTGGTAGTCTTGATAGTTATATTGAGGTTCTGGTTTGCGACTTAGTGAATTTGGTATGGATAACGGATATCCGTACACGATTTCGTGTGGTTGAAACCCTGTGGAGGTGTGTACTGAAGAATTATGACAGTACATTGCATAAGGAACATGTACATCCCAGTTTTGTGGATTTTTTCCAGAGTAGTTCCGCAAATATTCACCAAGGGTTCTATGACTTCTTTCTAAGCTACCATTGCTCTGAGGATGATACGGAGTAGTTGATGTTTGAGAGATATTTAAGAGTTTGCATACTTCTTTGAAAACCTTACTAAGGAATTCAGTTCCACAGTCCGTCACTAGAGATTTAGGTTGCCCATGCAGACATACAAATTGAGTAACAAAATGTTGCGCGACGGTGTTTGCTTCATGATCCTTCATGGCACACGCCCATGTGAACTTTGAAAAATCATCGATCAAAGTTAAAATATATGAATTCCCGTGATAAGATTTGTTGAGGGGCCCTACGATGTCCATGAATACTTTTTCGAATGGTTTCGAAGCAGTAGTTGTTATCACCATAGGTTCCTTGATGGTCCGGTTTGGAGTTTTGTTAATTTGACATACAGGACATTTCTTGATATATTTCCGGATTTGTGCTCTCATGCCCTGCCATTGGTACTGTTGTGCAATCTTATTGTATGTACGCGTTATACCTTGATGTCCACCAAGTGGATTTTCATGAAACTCCCTGATGATCTGTAGTTTGTTATCTGCCGTTAACTCATCGCGGGTGTATATCTGAATATACACAGGAGAGTCACGGAAGATATACCTTAATATATTTCGTACGACTTCCCACTTTAGTCCATCTAGGTCGCAGCCTAGACGTGGACAAGCGAGATGTGTAACTTTATATTTGATACAGATTGCCTTGAGGTTCTGAAGACTTTGAAATAGAATTTCATAACTTGCTTTTTGCCAGAAAAATTCTTTTATGATTATATAAAACACCTGATGATTGTTCACATTGATTGTTGCACTCTCTGTTATTTGGCATTTTTGTCGACGAAGTTCATTAACCTTTCCAAATCGGTTTCGGAATTCGAATGCAATTCCTTTCCTCGATTTAAAATCTGCCGATACACAATGAGCTAATGAGATTCCAGCGTCTAAGGAAAACAAATCTCCTGTTCGCTCGGAAATGTTCTTCGTAGGACCCAGTTTAGTTTCGTCTGCCTTCAGAAATGCTTGATAACCAGTATCACTTTCGCCCTTCGATTCTGAGTCTGGGTGTTCGTTATCTACTGATTTTAAAGAGGTTCCTTGAGTTTCCGGAGGTTCTGACTGATTATGTTGATGACTCGATGAGGTTTGAGCTCTTGTAGTTACCACTTGAATACGACTCAGTGCGTCGGCATTTGTATTATTCACTCCTGGTTTGAAATGAATAGTATACTGGTACTCTTCCAGCTTCAAACGCCATCGAGTTAAACGCGATCCGGGATCTGTGATGTTGAATAACCAAACCAGTGCACGATGGTCCGTTATTATATTGAAATGTTGTCCAAATAGGTACGGCCTAAATACTTTTATTCCCCATACAATACTAGTTAGTTCTTTTTCCGTAACATTGTAGTTGATTTCAGCCTTGTTTAGTGTCCGTGATGCGAAAGCTATTGGTAAATCCTTTCCGATAGGTCCTTGAGATAGTACACAGCCTATGGCGTAATTGCTTGCATCGCATGTTAGATTAAATGGCTTCTGGAAATCTGGGTATCGTAGAATCGGAGCTTGAGTGAGGAGGTTCTTCAACGTTTCAAATGATGTCTGACATAGATCGCTCCATCTATAAGGCACGTCCTTTTTTAACAATGAAGTCAATGGCTTTGCGATCTGCCCATAGTTTCTGATGAATCTTCTGTAGTAACCTGATAGTCCTAAAAATGACTTGACCTCTTTCACATTTCTTGGAATTGGAAATTGTTTCACACAACTTATCTTCTGAGGATCTGGCTTGACTCCTTCGTCAGTGATTTGATGTCCGAGATAATTAACTTCTTTTCTGAGAAATTCGCACTTCAGTGGTTGAAGTTTGAGGTTGTATTGCCGGAGTCTCTGAAAAATCTCGGTGATTTTCTGTGAATGATCATTTAGATCCTTTGCATAGATGATGATGTCATCTAGATATACGAATGCTTTGATTCCATTTATACCGATTAAAACTTTATTCATGAGCCTCTGGAAGGTCCCTGGAGCTCCCTTCAAACCGAATGGCATTCGTTCAAATTCGAAATGTCCCCGGTCTGTAGAGAACGCCGTTTTGCTGCGGTCGGAGGGACTCATCGGAATTTGGTGGTACCCATGGGCTAAGTCCAAGGTACTGTAATATTTTGACCTCCCTAATTGGTCCAAAATATCCACGATATTTGGAAGTGGGAAAGCATCCCCTATCGTGACCTCATTCAGTCGGCGAAAATCCACGCAGACACGGTATTTAACCTGGCCATTGACGTCGGGTTTCTTCGGGACTACTAGGAGTGGAGCGTTCCAAGGTGATTCACTAGCTGTAATCACACCTTCCCTTTCGAGGGCCTCCATTTGGTCCGTAATTTCCTGTCTATGCCTTTGTGGTAACCGGTAGGGTTTTACGTGAATTAGCGATACCGCTTCTGAGGTTTTGATCCTGTGTGTGACCGCTGTAGTTGCCGACACTCGATCTCCTTCCAAAAAGAATATGTCCGAGTAGTCTTGACAGATGGCCACTAATGATTCCCTTTCTTCAGAATTCAGATGATCGGTTCTAAGTGCTTCTTCCAATCTTTTCAGTCGAATACTGCTTGCATGAGGTTCTTCTTGTCGGTCCGTGACTTGTACCGAGTGGATCAGAGCTTCCCTGAACTGCTCGTGGGTCAGTTCCTTTAAATTTGGCGTCTTCAGCCTTATTGCTTCTTCGGTTGGGTTGATGAGTGTGGCTAACACCCTTTTGTTTTGTACTTTGGTTACAGCGTTACTGCACATGACTGATTTAGTGACTTCTTGACATTCTATGAGGATGATTTCGTTTTCTGCGCGATTCTCTGCTTCTATTCCTACGAGGGTTTCAGTGCGGGGTTGTAGCACTATTTCAGCCCCGTCAGGAATGATAACTTCATTAGTCTGATAATTCAGGATAATTTTGTTTTCTACCATAAATGGTCGTCCAAGGATACCGTCGTTTGGGATTGGGAATGTAGAATGGATTACTTGGAACATTGCAACTATAATTTTATCCTCGATATATAGTTCCAGTTGTGTTTGTCCCAGCGTGTGTACTATCTGGTCATTAATGCCCTTTAAGTGATATATGACGTCTTCATATACGATTGTCTGATCCGCGAGAGAAGATATTTTTATTAGATTAAGCTCACTCCCAGAGTCTAAGAGTAGCTTCGATTTTTTGCTGATGGTCTGTTCGATGTGGCAGGTTAAATGATCGCGATCTAACTCTGCTTTGAAGTAGAGGATTTGTCGTTGCCGGTGTTTTTTAACTCGCTCACCGGGCGCCCACCGCTGGCGGCCGGTTGCTGCTGGTTTTCCTGCTTGTTGCTTTCCTTTTTGGAGTTTACATAATTCCTTTTTCGGCAATCTTTCAGCAGGTGTCCTGGCTTTTTACAATAGTTGCATTCGATGCTTCTAATTGGTGCCGTTGTGGAAGAAGGTCTTGAGTTTGTCGTTGTCGGTTTGCTCCTGCAATCCTTTGCCATATGACCAACTTTATTACAGTGAAAACATGTCGGTTTCTTCGTGGATTGGTGTGGCGCTCCGTATAGCTTCTTTGTCGCTTCTTGTGAGTTTCTGACCCGTTCTTCTTCCCTTGCTGCTTGTATGGCCTTGTCTAACGTTAGCGGATTCCTGGCCTTGATGAAATCTTTTAGAGGTCCTAGTCCCTCTACGAAGACTTGGATGCTTTGCTTCTTGATACTTGCTCCTAGCGCTTGAGCTACTTCCCAACTGTGCCCACTGGTCTCCTGCTCTATGATAAGTGTTTGGAGTTGCTCGATCCTATTTGCGTAGTTAGTTACATCTTCTCCGATTTTCTGCCTTGTTGAATACAATTCTGAGAATAGATAAGTGGTCGTCCTCTGCGGTTCCAATGCAGATTTCAACGCTTCCTTTAGTTCAGTCCAATGTTTTATTTCCTTAAACTTGACTGCCTGACGGGCTTTCCCTGTCAGTCTAACTTGGATACCTTGGAGAAGTCGAGCCTGTACATGGTCATGTGCGCATGCTAACGCAAACTCGCATTTTTCCAAGAATATCTCCAATTCCTCCTGCTTGTCTCCACTGAACGAGCCTGGCAAGAGTTTTAGAGCGGCCTCCAGGCCTATTGTCTCTCCTCTTGATCCGAATGAATATTGTACACCGGATTGATCTGGATTTCCTTCAATTACTTGAGGATTTGATATCGCTTGAGTGTCTGCATTTGATGTTCCTTCAGAATTTACCACGACGCTTTGTTGGTTATTACCGGTGATACCCTGTATTTGAGCTGTTTCCTGGGTGTCTGAATTCATGGTTTGGTCACTAGAGTTAAGAGGAGGGGAGGGTATATTCTGATTTAAAAGATTTTCTTCAATTGATTGGTCTATGATATTAAGATTGAGTTGATTTTGTACGTCCCCCAAAACGGTATCTACTTCCCCCAAAGTTACTGAGACGTTATGTATTAACTCTGAATTATGGTCTATTAGAACGCCAGTTCTGATAAAGATGTTATCAGCACTGATATTCCCAATAGAACGTTCGGATGTCGGATTTTCTGGATTTGAGAATCGTATTGGTAAGCTTACACGAGGGGTAGGACTTGGCGGTGTTATTGGATTATTTGATTCGTTATCTGAATTTGGGTCCGAATCGTTTTTCCCTGTTCCGCTCATTAACTACTAAGCTACTTGACTGATACTTAACGAATTGTTATTTTTATATATAAAAGTGTGTGTGTTTACATGCAATTGTATATATATGCTAATGCTAACTACGATATTAATATTATATTAATACAATACTACAGCTTTACGATTTTGAATCATACAGAAAGAAATAATACTAATAATAAAAAAAAAACAGATAAGAGGAAAAACGTACTTATCAATCAGTACGGAGTGTAGAACTAATGATTCATCAAGATATGGTTACAGTTTCTTTCTCCTCCTTTTTTTTTTTTTATTAGTATCAATTTAATTTTTCTTTTTTTTTTACTCACAGTATCGCAGTTACAATGATCCTTGCCATGTTTTTTTTTTATTTACTGATTTTTTAACACTTCTGCGGGATGCTCGGGATGCTCGGGATGGTCTGCACTGATGTTCCGCTTGGCTTGAATCGAATTCCTTGGCTGTTAACGACGACTTTCCTCTTCGACTGCGCTTGTGGAATCGAAGTTCGCTAGCCCCGAAACTGCTGGCGCGGGGACCACTACACCCTGTAGTGGGTTTCTATGATTATACTCGGATAGTATAATTTTATTTCACGCGTGACGCGTCTATGAACACGGCGCATTCGTGTAGTAAATTTATATAAATAATATATTATACTACTATATCGACGTGCCGTGCTAAATATTGACAATAACGGAGATCGCGCGTAATATCAGCGTATATGATAGTACGATATATATATATATACGTAATATGACGGCGGCGGCAAACACTGCTTGATACCACTAGGCGGCAGTATTTGTTTACAAACACGACGTTACGGCGGCGGCTATATTCCGTCGGCACTATATTATAATATGTATATGTTATATACGCGGCGGCGGCACAGCCGTTCGGTTTCGTACACACGCCGAATGCGTGCGTGCGTGCGTGTGCGTAAGTGAGTGTCGTCCGGTTCGGCGGCACCACTGACACGGCGGCGCGTGTATTATAATATTTATGAATATTATGAATCGTTTACGTGTGTGTGCGCGCTACAATAAATTGACCTTCGGTTTCAGCAGTACCACGGACAACGGACGCGACGGCGATGATGCTCGGATTTCGGATTCGCGTTCGTGTGCGTGCGTGCGTGCTACTAACCATTCGTTCGGGCGGCGCTACTGCGTGTTCCCTCTCCTTGTCTTTTACACTGGAATTTCTGTATACCTCGATGTTCTGGATTTTCTTCTTCGGATTTTCTTCTTCAGATTTTCTTCTTGTATTTAATTATATTATAAGCATAGATTTACCTTAACTCGAAATCACACGACATTTACTAACTTATTGTTTAACGAACTGGAATCTACGGATCCCACCGCTGCCACCAAAAATGTTATGGACGTCTCCACAACCGAGTTTGTTCGCTAATAAAGAAATCCGTGGTGTACGAGTTATCACTAAGACTTTATTAATATAATCAATTTTTAAAGAAATTTAGTTGCACAGAATACTTATTAGACTTAAGTAATTAACAGAGGTTCTGCTCGAGGGTCTGTCAGTTCTACACTGCCCATTACACAGACAGCGAGACACGGTAGGGGCTCGCTCGGGCTCAAAACTGTCCACACAGCGAATTCCTTTAGACCGTGTAACTCTGCCTGTTCACATATCAATATGCTTACACACTATTCTATATTATACTATGACTATATCTTATACTGCGTATAGCATACAGACAGGGGTTCACAACATAGTTAATAATCATACAATTGCTTAGAAATCATTAAAAGAATCCGTAAAATTCTTAAATACCCCATTATAACTGATTAAATTCCATAACTCACTCAATATGTCTATAAATCTTCTACATATTCTATGAAAATGACGTCACAAGACACTAAAATCCATTAAATTCCCAATAAATCCTTATAAAATCCATAAATATCACGAATATTCTTTAAAATCCCCATAGCATTTAGTTAATAATCATACAATTGCTTAGAAATCATTAAATGAATCCGTAAAATTCTTAAATACCCCATTATAACTGATTAACTTCCATAACTCACTCAATATGTCTATAAATCTTCTACATATTCTATGAAAATGACGTCACAAGACACTAAAATCCATTAAATTCCCAATAAATCCTAGTAAAATCCATAAATATCACGAATATTATTTAAAATCCCCATAGCATTTAGTTAATAATCATACAATTGCTTAGAAATCATTAAAAGAATCCGTAAAATTCTTAAATACCCCATTATAACTGATTAAATTCCATAACTCACTCAATATGTCTATAAATCGTCTACATATTCTATGAAAATGACGTCACAAGACACTATAAACCATGAAATTTCCAATAAATCCTTATAAAATCCATAAATATCACGAATATTATTTAAAATCCCCATAGCATTTAGTTAATAATCACACAATTGCTTAGAAATCATTAAAAGAATCCGTAAAATTCTTAAATACCCCATTATAACTGATTAAATTCCATAACTCACTCAATATGTCTATAAATCTTCTACATATTCTATGAAAATGACGTCACAAGACACTAAAATCCACTAAATTTCCAATAAATCCTTATAAAATCCATAAATATCACGAATATTCTTTAAAATCCCCATAGCATTTAGTTAATAATCATACAATTGCTTAGAAATCATTAAATGAATCCTAAAATTCTTAAATACCCCATTATAACTGATTAAATTCCATAACTCACTCAATATGTCTATAAATCTTCTACATATTCTATGAAAATGACGTCACAAGACACTATAAACCATGAAATTCCCAAAAAATCCTTATAAAATCCATAAATATCACGAATATTATTTAAAATCCCCATAGCATTTAGTTAATAATCATACAATTGCTTAGAAATCATTAAAAGAATCCGTAAAATTCTTAAATACCCCATTATAACTGATTAAATTCCATAACTCACTCAATATGTCTATAAATCTTCTACATATTCTATGAAAATGACGTCACACAACACTAAAATCCATTAAATTCCCAATAAATCCTTATAAAATCCATAAATATCACGGATATTCTTTAAAATCCCCATAGCATTTAGTTAATAATCATACAATTGCTTAGAAATCATTAAAAGAATCCGTAAAATTCTTAAATACCCCATTATAACTGATTAAATTCCATAACTCACTCAATATGTCTATAAATCTTCTACATATTCTATGAAAATGACGTCACAAGACACTAAAATCCATTAAATTCCCAATAAATCCTTATAAAATCCATAAATATCACGAATATTCTTTAAAATCCCCATAGCATTTAGTTAATAATCATACAATTGCTTAGAAATCATTAAATGAATCCGTAAAATTCTTAAATACCCCATTATAACTGATTAACTTCCATAACTCACTCAATATGTCTATAAATCTTCTACATATTCTATGAAAATGACGTCACAAGACACTAAAATCCATTAAATTCCCAATAAATCCTAGTAAAATCCATAAATATCACGAATATTATTTAAAATCCCCATAGCATTTAGTTAATAATCATACAATTGCTTAGAAATCATTAAAAGAATCCGTAAAATTCTTAAATACCCCATTATAACTGATTAAATTCCATAACTCACTCAATATGTCTATAAATCGTCTACATATTCTATGAAAATGACGTCACAAGACACTATAAACCATGAAATTCCCAATAAATCCTTATAAAATCCATAAATATCACGAATATTATTTAAAATCCCCATAGCATTTAGTTAATAATCACACAATTGCTTAGAAATCATTAAAAGAATCCGTAAAATTCTTAAATACCCCATTATAACTGATTAAATTCCATAACTCACTCAATATGTCTATAAATCTTCTACATATTCTATGAAAATGACGTCACAAGACACTAAAATCCACTAAATTTCCAATAAATCCTTATAAAATCCATAAATATCACGAATATTCTTAAAAATCCCCATAGCATTTAGTTAATAATCATACAATTGCTTAGAAATCATTAAATGAATCCTAAAATTCTTAAATACCCCATTATAACTGATTAAATTCCATAACTCACTCAATATGTCTATAAATCTTCTACATATTCTATGAAAATGACGTCACAAGACACTATAAACCATGAAATTCCCAAAAAATCCTTATAAAATCCATAAATATCACGAATATTATTTAAAATCCCCATAGCATTTAGTTAATAATCATACAATTGCTTAGAAATCATTAAAAGAATCCGTAAAATTCTTAAATACCCCATTATAACTGATTAAATTCCATAACTCACTCAATATGTCTATAAATCTTCTACATATTCTATGAAAATGACGTCACACAACACTAAAATCCATTAAATTCCCAATAAATCCTTATAAAATCCATAAATATCACGGATATTCTTTAAAATCCCCATAGCATTTAGTTAATAATCATACAATTGCTTAGAAATCATTAAAAGAATCCGTAAAATTCTTAAATACCCCATTATAACTGATTAAATTCCATAACTCACTCAATATGTCTATAAATCTTCTACATATTCTATGAAAATGACGTCACAAGACACTATAAACCATGAAATTCCCAATAAATCCTTATAAAATCCATAAATATCACGAATAATATTTAAAATCCCCATAGCATTTAGTTAATAATCATACAATTGCTTAGAAATCATTAAAAGAATCCGTAAAATTCTTAAATACCCCATTATAACTGATTAAATTCCATAACTCACTCAATATGTCTATAAATCTTCTACATATTCTATGAAAATGACGTCACACGACACTAAAATCCATTAAATTCCCAATAAATCCTTATAAAATCCATAAATATCACGGATATTCTTTAAAATCCCCATAGCATTTAGTTAATAATCATACAATTGCTTAGAAATCATTAAAAGAATCCGTAAATTTCTTAAATACCCCATTATAACTGATTAAATTCCATAACTCACTCAATATGTCTATAAATCTTCTACATATTCTATGAAAATGACGTCACAAGACACTAAAATCCATTAAATTCCCAATAAATCCTTATAAAATCCATAAATATCACGAATATTCTTTAAAATCCCCATAGCATTTAGTTAATAATCATACAATTGCTTAGAAATCATTAAATGAATCCGTAAAATTCTTAAATACCCCATTATAACTGATTAAATTCCATAACTCACTCAATATGTCTATTAATTTTCTACATATTCTATGAAAATGACGTCACAAGACACTAAAATCCATTAAATTCCCAATAAATCCTTATAAAATCCATAAATATCACGAATATTCTTTAAAATCCCCATAGCATTTAGTTAATAATCATACAATTGCTTAGAAATCATTAAATGAATCCGTAAAATTCTTAAATACCTCATTATAACTGATTAAATTCCATAACTCACTCAATATGTCTATTAATTTTCTACATATTCTATGAAAATGACGTCACAAGACACTAAAATCCATTAAAATCCCAATAAATCCTTATAAAATCCATAAATATCACGAATATTCTTTAAAATCCCCATAGCATTTAGTTAATAATCATACAATTGCTTAGAAATCATTAAAAGAATCCGTAAAATTCTTAAATACCCCATTATAACTGATTAAATTCCATAACTCAATCAATATGTCTATAAATCTTCTACATATTCTATGAAAATGACGTCACAAGACACTATAAACCATGAAATTCCCAATAAATCCTTATAAAATCCATAAATATCACGAATAATATTTAAAATCCCCATAGCATTTAGTTAATAATCATACAATTGCTTAGAAATCATTAAAAGAATCCGTAAAATTCTTAAATACCCCATTATAACTGATTAAATTCCATAACTCACTCAATATGTCTATAAATCTTCTACATATTCTATGAAAATGACGTCACAAGACACTAAAATCCATTAAATTCCCAATAAATCCTTATAAAATCCATAAATATCACGAATATTCTTTAAAATCCCCATAGCATTTAGTTAATAATCATACAATTGCTTAGAAATCATTAAAAGAATCCGTAAAATTCTTAAATACCCCATTATAACTGATTAAATTCCATAACTCACTCAATATGTCTATAAATCTTCTACATATTCTATGAAAATGACGTCACAAGACACTAAAATCCATTAAATTCCCAATAAATCCTTATAAAATCCATAAATATCACGAATATTCTTTAAAATCCCCATAGCATTTAGTTAATAATCATACAATTGCTTAGAAATCATTAAAAGAATCCGTAAAATTCTTAAGTACCCTATTATAACTGATTAACTTCCATAACTCACTCAATATGTCTATAAATCTTCTACATATTCTATGAAAATGACGTCAAAAGACACTATAAACCATGAAATTCCCAATAAATCTTAGTAAAATCCTTAAATATCACGAATATTCTTTAAAATCCCCATAGCATTTAGTTAATGATCATACAATTGCTTAGAAATCATTAAATGAATCCGTAAAATTCTTAAATACCCCATTATAACTGATTAAACTCCATAACTCACTCAATATGTCTATAAATCTTCTACATATTCTATGAAAATGACGTCACAAGACACTAAAATCCACTAAATTCCCAATAAATCCTAATAAAATCCATAAATATCACGAATATTCTTTAAAATCCCCATACCATTTAGTTAATAATCATACAATTGCTTAGAAATCATTAAAAGAATCCGTAAAATTCTTAAATACCCCATTATAACTGATTAAATTCCATAACTCACTCAATATGTCTATAAATCTTCTACATATTCTATGAAAATGACGTCAAAAGACATTATAAACCATGAAATTCCCAATAAATCCTAGTAAAATCCTTACTTATCACGAATATTCTTTAAAATCCCCATAGCATTTAGTTAATAATCATACAATTGCTTAGAAATCATTAAAAGAATCCGTAAAATTCTTAAATACCCCATTATAACTGATTAAATTCCATAACTCACTCAATATGTCTATAAATCTTCTACATATTCTATGAAAATGACGTCACAAGACACTAAAATCCATTAAATTCCCAATAAATCCTTATAAAATCCATAAATATCACGAATATTCTTTAAAATCCCCATAGCATTTAGTTAATAATCATACAATTGCTTAGAAATCATTAAAAGAATCCGTAAAATTCTTAAATACCCCATTATAACTGATTAAATTCCATAACTCACTCAATATGTCTATAAATCTTCTACATATTCTATGAAAATGACGTCACAAGACACTAAAATCCATTAAATTCCCAATAAATCCTTATAAAATCCATAAATATCACGAATATTCTTTAAAATCCCCATAGCATTTAGTTAATAATCATACAATTGCTTAGAAATCATTAAAAGAATCCGTAAAATTCTTAAATACCCCATTATAACTGATTAACTTCCATAACTCACTCAATATGTCTATAAATCTTCTACATATTCTATGAAAATGACGTCAAAAGACACTAAAATCCACTAAATTCCCAATAAATCCTAATAAAATCCATAAATATCACGAATATTCTTTAAAATCCCCATACCATTTAGTTAATAATCATACAATTGCTTAGAAATCATTAAAAGAATCCGTAAAATTCTTAAATACCCCATTATAACTGATTAAATTCCATAACTCACTCAATATGTCTATAAATCTTCTACATATTCTATGAAAATGACGTCACAAGACACTAAAATCCATTAAATTCCCAATAAATCCTTATAAAATCCATAAATATCACGAATATTCTTTAAAATCCCCATAGCATTTAGTTAATAATCATACAATTGCTTAGAAATCATTAAATGAATCCGTAAAATTCTTAAATACCCCATTATAACTGATTGAATTCCATAACTCACTCAATATGTCTATAAATCTTCTACATATTCTATGAAAATGACGTCACAAGACACTATAAACCATGAAATTCCCAATAAATCCTTATAAAATCCATAAATATCACGAATAATATTTAAAATCCCCATAGCATTTAGTTAATAATCATACAATTGCTTAGAAATCATTAAAAGAATCCGTAAAATTCTTAAATACCCCATTATAACTGATTAAATTCCATAACTCACTCAATATGTCTATAAATCTTCTACATATTCTATGAAAGTGACGTCACAAGACACTAAAATCCATTAAATTCCCAATAAATCCTTATAAAATCCATAAATATCACGAATAATATTTAAAATCCCCAAAGCATTTAGTTAATAATCATACAATTGCTTAGAAATCATTAAAAGAATCCGTAAAATTCTTAAATACCCCATTATAACTGATTAAATTCCATAACTCACTCAATATGTCTATAAATCTTCTACATATTCTATGAAAATGACGTCAAAAGACATTATAAACCATGAAATTCCCAATAAATCCTAGTAAAATCCTTACTTATCACGAATATTCTTTAAAATCCCCATAGCATTTAGTTAATAATCATACAATTGCTTAGAAATCATTAAAAGAATCCGTAAAATTCTTAAATACCCCATTATAACTGATTAAATTCCATAACTCACTCAATATGTCTATAAATCTTCTACATATTCTATGAAAATGACGTCACAAGACACTAAAATCCATTAAATTCCCAATAAATCCTTATAAAATCCATAAATATCACAAATATTCTTTAAAATCCCCATAGCATTTAGTTAATAATCATACAATTGCTTAGAAATCATTAAAAGAATCCGTAAAATTCTTAAATACCCCATTATAACTGATTAAATTCCATAACTCAATCAATATGTCTATAAATCTTCTACATATTCTATGAAAATGACGTCACAAGACACTAAAATCCATTAAATTCCCAATAAATCCTTATAAAATCCATAAATATCACGAATATTCTTTAAAATCCCCATAGCATTTAGTTAATAATCATACAATTGCTTAGAAATCATTAAAAGAATCCGTAAAATTCTTAAATACCCCATTATAACTGATTAACTTCCATAACTCACTCAATATGTCTATAAATCTTCTACATATTCTATGAAAATGACGTCACAAGACACTAAAATCCATTAAATTCCCAATAAATCCTTATAAAATCCATAAATATCACGAATATTCTTTAAAATCCCCATAGCATTTAGTTAATAATCATACAATTGCTTAGAAATCATTAAAAGAATCCGTAAAATTCTTAAATACCCCATTATAACTGATTAAATTCCATAACTCACTCAATATGTCTATAAATCTTCTACATATTCTATGAAAATGACGTCACAAGACACTAAAATCCATTAAATTCCCAATAAATCCTTATAAAATCCATAAATATCACGAATATTCTTTAAAATCCCCATAGCATTTAGTTAATAATCATACAATTGCTTAGAAATCATTAAAAGAATCCGTAAAATTCTTAAATACCCCATTATAACTGATTAACTTCCATAACTCACTCAATATGTCTATAAATCTTCTACATATTCTATGAAAATGACGTCAAAAGACACTAAAATCCACTAAATTCCCAATAAATCCTAATAAAATCCATAAATATCACGAATATTCTTTAAAATCCCCATACCATTTAGTTAATAATCATACAATTGCTTAGAAATCATTAAAAGAATCCGTAAAATTCTTAAATACCCCATTATAACTGATTAAATTCCATAACTCACTCAATATGTCTATAAATCTTCTACATATTCTATGAAAATGACGTCACAAGACACTAAAATCCATTAAATTCCCAATAAATCCTTATAAAATCCATAAATATCACGAATATTCTTTAAAATCCCCATAGCATTTAGTTAATAATCATACAATTGCTTAGAAATCATTAAATGAATCCGTAAAATTCTTAAATACCCCATTATAACTGATTGAATTCCATAACTCACTCAATATGTCTATAAATCTTCTACATATTCTATGAAAATGACGTCACAAGACACTATAAACCATGAAATTCCCAATAAATCCTTATAAAATCCATAAATATCACGAATAATATTTAAAATCCCCATAGCATTTAGTTAATAATCATACAATTGCTTAGAAATCATTAAAAGAATCCGTAAAATTCTTAAATACCCCCATTATAACTGATTAAATTCCATAACTCACTCAATATGTCTATAAATCTTCTACATATTCTATGAAAGTGACGTCACAAGACACTAAAATCCATTAAATTCCCAATAAATCCTTATAAAATCCATAAATATCACGAATAATATTTAAAATCCCCAAAGCATTTAGTTAATAATCATACAATTGCTTAGAAATCATTAAAAGAATCCGTAAAATTCTTAAATACCCCATTATAACTGATTAAATTCCATAACTCACTCAATATGTCTATAAATCTTCTACATATTCTATGAAAATGACGTCAAAAGACATTATAAACCATGAAATTCCCAATAAATCCTAGTAAAATCCTTACTTATCACGAATATTCTTTAAAATCCCCATAGCATTTAGTTAATAATCATACAATTGCTTAGAAATCATTAAAAGAATCCGTAAAATTCTTAAATACCCCATTATAACTGATTAAATTCCATAACTCACTCAATATGTCTATAAATCTTCTACATATTCTATGAAAATGACGTCACAAGACACTAAAATCCATTAAATTCCCAATAAATCCTTATAAAATCCATAAATATCACAAATATTCTTTAAAATCCCCATAGCATTTAGTTAATAATCATACAATTGCTTAGAAATCATTAAAAGAATCCGTAAAATTCTTAAATACCCCATTATAACTGATTAAATTCCATAACTCAATCAATATGTCTATAAATCTTCTACATATTCTATGAAAATGACGTCACAAGACACTAAAATCCATTAAATTCCCAATAAATCCTTATAAAATCCATAAATATCACGAATATTCTTTAAAATCCCCATAGCATTTAGTTAATAATCATACAATTGCTTAGAAATCATTAAAAGAATCCGTAAAATTCTTAAATACCCCATTATAACTGATTAACTTCCATAACTCACTCAATATGTCTATAAATCTTCTACATATTCTATGAAAATGACGTCACAAGACACTAAAATCCATTAAATTCCCAATAAATCCTTATAAAATCCATAAATATCACGAATAATATTTAAAATCCCCATAGCATTTAGTTAATAATCATACAATTGCTTAGAAATCATTAAAAGAATCCGTAAAATTCTTAAATACCCCATTATAACTGATTAAATTCCATAACTCACTCAATATGTCTATAAATCTTCTACATATTCTATGAAAATGACGTCACAAGACACTAAAATCCATTAAATTCCCAATAAATCCTTATAAAATCCATAAATATCACGAATATTCTTTAAAATCCCCATAGAATTTAGTTAATAATCATACAATTGCTTAGAAATCATTAAATGAATCCGTAAAATTCTTAAATACCCCATTATAACTGATTAAATTCCATAACTCAATCAATATGTCTATAAATCTTCTACATATTCTATGAAAATGACGTCACAAGACACTATAAACCATGAAATTCCCAATAAATCCTTATAAAATCCATAAATATCACGAATAATATTTAAAATCCCCATAGCATTTAGTTAATAATCATACAATTGCTTAGAAATCATTAAAAGAATCCGTAAAATTCTTAAATACCCCATTATAACTGATTAAATTCCATAACTCACTCAATATGTCTATAAATCTTCTACATATTCTATGAAAATGACGTCACAAGACACTAAAATCCATTAAATTCCCAATAAATCCTTATAAAATCCATAAATATCACGAATAATATTTAAAATCCCCATAGCATTTAGTTAATAATCATACAATTGCTTAGAAATCATTAAAAGAATCCGTAAAATTCTTAAATACCCCATTATAACTGATTAAATTCCATAACTCACTCAATATGTCTATAAATCTTCTACATATTCTATGAAAATGACGTCGAAAGACATTATAAACCATGAAATTCCCAATAAATCCTAGTAAAATCCTTACTTATCACGAATATTCTTTAAAATCCCCATAGCATTTAGTTAATAATCATACAATTGCTTTGAAATCATTAAAAGAATCCGTAAAATTCTTAAATACCCCATTATAACTGATTAAATTCCATAACTCACTCAATATGTCTATAAATCTTCTACATATTCTATGAAAATGACGTCACAAGACACTAAAATCCATTAAATTCCCAATAAATCCTTATAAAATCCATAAATATCACAAATATTCTTTAAAATCCCCATAGCATTTAGTTAATAATCATACAATTGCTTAGAAATCATTAAAAGAATCCGTAAAATTCTTAAATACCCCATTATAACTGATTAAATTCCATAACTCAATCAATATGTCTATAAATCTTCTACATATTCTATGAAAATGACGTCACAAGACACTAAAATCCATTAAATTCCCAATAAATCCTTATAAAATCCATAAATATCACGAATATTCTTTAAAATCCCCATAGCATTTAGTTAATAATCATACAATTGCTTAGAAATCATTAAAAGAATCCGTAAAATTCTTAAATACCCCATTATAACTGATTAAATTCCATAACTCACTCAATATGTCTATAAATCTTCTACATATTCTATGAAAATGACGTCACAAGACACTAAAATCCATTAAATTCCCAATAAATCCTTATAAAATCCATAAATATCACGAATATTCTTTAAAATCCCCATAGAATTTAGTTAATAATCATACAATTGCTTAGAAATCATTAAATGAATCCGTAAAATTCTTAAATACCCCCATTATAACTGATTAAATTCCATAACTCAATCAATATGTCTATAAATCTTCTACATATTCTATGAAAATGACGTCACAAGACACTATAAACCATGAAATTCCCAATAAATCCTTATAAAATCCATAAATATCACGAATAATATTTAAAATCCCCATAGCATTTAGTTAATAATCATACAATTGCTTAGAAATCATTAAAAGAATCCGTAAAATTCTTAAATACCCCATTATAACTGATTAAATTCCATAACTCAATCAATATGTCTATAAATCTTCTACATATTCTATGAAAATGACGTCACAAGACACTAAAATCCATTAAATTCCCAATAAATCCTTATAAAATCCATAAATATCACGAATATTCTTTAAAATCCCCATAGCATTTAGTTAATAATCATACAATTGCTTAGAAATCATTAAAAGAATCCGTAAAATTCTTAAATACCCCATTATAACTGATTAACTTCCATAACTCACTCAATATGTCTATAAATCTTCTACATATTCTATGAAAATGACGTCACAAGACACTAAAATCCATTAAATTCCCAATAAATCCTTATAAAATCCATAAATATCACGAATAATATTTAAAATCCCCATAGCATTTAGTTAATAATCATACAATTGCTTAGAAATCATTAAAAGAATCCGTAAAATTCTTAAATACCCCATTATAACTGATTAAATTCCATAACTCACTCAATATGTCTATAAATCTTCTACATATTCTATGAAAATGACGTCACAAGACACTAAAATCCATTAAATTCCCAATAAATCCTTATAAAATCCATAAATATCACGAATATTCTTTAAAATCCCCATAGAATTTAGTTAATAATCATACAATTGCTTAGAAATCATTAAATGAATCCGTAAAATTCTTAAATACCCCATTATAACTGATTAAATTCCATAACTCAATCAATATGTCTATAAATCTTCTACATATTCTATGAAAATGACGTCACAAGACACTATAAACCATGAAATTCCCAATAAATCCTTATAAAATCCATAAATATCACGAATAATATTTAAAATCCCCATAGCATTTAGTTAATAATCATACAATTGCTTAGAAATCATTAAAAGAATCCGTAAAATTCTTAAATACCCCATTATAACTGATTAAATTCCATAACTCACTCAATATGTCTATAAATCTTCTACATATTCTATGAAAATGACGTCACAAGACACTAAAATCCATTAAATTCCCAATAAATCCTTATAAAATCCATAAATATCACGAATAATATTTAAAATCCCCATAGCATTTAGTTAATAATCATACAATTGCTTAGAAATCATTAAAAGAATCCGTAAAATTCTTAAATACCCCATTATAACTGATTAAATTCCATAACTCACTCAATATGTCTATAAATCTTCTACATATTCTATGAAAATGACGTCGAAAGACATTATAAACCATGAAATTCCCAATAAATCCTAGTAAAATCCTTACTTATCACGAATATTCTTTAAAATCCCCATAGCATTTAGTTAATAATCATACAATTGCTTTGAAATCATTAAAAGAATCCGTAAAATTCTTAAATACCCCATTATAACTGATTAAATTCCATAACTCACTCAATATGTCTATAAATCTTCTACATATTCTATGAAAATGACGTCACAAGACACTAAAATCCATTAAATTCCCAATAAATCCTTATAAAATCCATAAATATCACAAATATTCTTTAAAATCCCCATAGCATTTAGTTAATAATCATACAATTGCTTAGAAATCATTAAAAGAATCCGTAAAATTCTTAAATACCCCATTATAACTGATTAAATTCCATAACTCAATCAATATGTCTATAAATCTTCTACATATTCTATGAAAATGACGTCACAAGACACTAAAATCCATTAAATTCCCAATAAATCCTTATAAAATCCATAAATATCACGAATATTCTTTAAAATCCCCATAGCATTTAGTTAATAATCATACAATTGCTTAGAAATCATTAAAAGAATCCGTAAAATTCTTAAATACCCCATTATAACTGATTAAATTCCATAACTCACTCAATATGTCTATAAATCTTCTACATATTCTATGAAAATGACGTCACAAGACACTAAAATCCATTAAATTCCCAATAAATCCTTATAAAATCCATAAATATCACGAATATTCTTTAAAATCCCCATAGAATTTAGTTAATAATCATACAATTGCTTAGAAATCATTAAATGAATCCGTAAAATTCTTAAATACCCCATTATAACTGATTAAATTCCATAACTCAATCAATATGTCTATAAATCTTCTACATATTCTATGAAAATGACGTCACAAGACACTATAAACCATGAAATTCCCAATAAATCCTTATAAAATCCATAAATATCACGAATAATATTTAAAATCCCCATAGCATTTAGTTAATAATCATACAATTGCTTAGAAATCATTAAAAGAATCCGTAAAATTCTTAAATACCCCCATTATAACTGATTAAATTCCATAACTCACTCAATATGTCTATAAATCTTCTACATATTCTATGAAAATGACGTCACAAGACACTAAAATCCATTAAATTCCCAATAAATCCTTATAAAATCCATAAATATCACGAATATTCTTTAAAATCCCCATAGCATTTAGTTAATAATCATACAATTGCTTAGAAATCATTAAAAGAATCCGTAAAATTCTTAAATACCCCATTATAACTGATTAACTTCCATAACTCACTCAATATGTCTATAAATCTTCTACATATTCTATGAAAATGACGTCACAAGACACTAAAATCCATTAAATTCCCAATAAATCCTTATAAAATCCATAAATATCACGAATATTCTTTAAAATCCCCATAGCATTTAGTTAATAATCATACAATTGCTTAGAAATCATTAAAAGAATCCGTAAAATTCTTAAGTACCCTATTATAACTGATTAACTTCCATAACTCACTCAATATGTCTATAAATCTTCTACATATTCTATGAAAATGACGTCAAAAGACACTATAAACCATGAAATTCCCAATAAATCTTAGTAAAATCCTTAAATATCACGAATATTCTTTAAAATCCCCATAGCATTTAGTTAATAATAATACAATTGCTTAGAAATCATTAAAATAATCCGTAAAATTCTTAAATACCCCATTATAACTGATTAAATTCCATAACTCACTCAATATGTCTATAAATCTTCTACATATTCTATGAAAATGACGTCACAAGACACTAAAATCCATTAAATTCCCAATAAATCCTTATAAAATCCATAAATATCACGAATATTCTTTAAAATCCCCATAGAATTTAGTTAATAATCATACAATTGCTTAGAAATCATTAAATGAATCCGTAAAATTCTTAAATACCCCATTATAACTGATTAAATTCCATAACTCAATCAATATGTCTATAAATCTTCTACATATTCTATGAAAATGACGTCACAAGACACTATAAACCATGAAATTCCCAATAAATCCTTATAAAATCCATAAATATCACGAATAATATTTAAAATCCCCATAGCATTTAGTTAATAAATCATACAATTGCTTAGAAATCATTAAAAGAATCCGTAAAATTCTTAAATACCCCCATTATAACTGATTAAATTCCATAACTCACTCAATATGTCTATAAATCTTCTACATATTCTATGAAAATGACGTCACAAGGACACTAAAAATCCATTAAATTCCCAATAAATCCTTATAAAATCCATAAATATCACGAATAATATTTAAAATCCCCATAGCATTTAGTTAATAATCATACAATTGCTTAGAAATCATTAAAAGAATCCGTAAAATTCTTAAATACCCCCATTATAACTGATTAAATTCCATAACTCACTTCAATATGTCTATAAATCTTCTACATATTCTATGATAAAATGACGTCGAAAGACATTATAAACCATGAAATTCCCAATAAATCCTAGTAAAATCCTTACTTATCACGAATATTCTTTAAAATCCCCATAGCATTTAGTTAATAATCATACAATTGCTTTGAAATCATTAAAAGAATCCGTAAAATTCTTAAATACCCCATTATAACTGATTAAATTCCATAACTCACTCAATATGTCTATAAATCTTCTACATATTCTATGAAAATGACGTCACAAGACACTAAAATCCATTAAATTCCCCAATAAATCCTTATAAAATCCATAAATATCACAAATATTCTTTAAAATCCCCATAGCATTTAGTTAATAATCATACAATTGCTTAGAAATCATTAACGTAAAATTCTTAAATACCCCATTATAACTGATTAAATTCCATAACTCAATCAATATGTCTATAAATCTTCTACATATTCTATGAAAATGACGTCACAAGACACTAAAATCCATTAAATTCCCAATAAATCCTTATAAAATCCATAAATATCACGAATATTCTTTAAAATCCCCATAGCATTTAGTTAATAATCATACAATTGCTTAGAAATCATTAAAAGAATCCGTAAAATTCTTAAATACCCCCATTATAACTGATTAAATTCCATAACTCACTCAATATGTCTATAAATCTTCTACATATTCTATGAAAATGACGTCACCAGACACTAAAAATCCATTAAATTCCCAATAAATCCTTATAAAATCCATAAATATCACGAATATTCTTTAAAATCCCCATAGAATTTAGTTAATTATCATACAATTGCTTAGAAATCATTAAATGAATCCGTAAAATTCTTAAATACCCCATTATAACTGATTAAATTCCATAACTCAATCAATATGTCTATAAATCTTCTACATATTCTATGAAAATGACGTCACAAGACACTATAAACCATGAATTCCCAATAAATCCTTATAAAATCCATAAATATCACGAATAATATTTAAAATCCCCATAGCATTTAGTTAATAATCATACAATTGCTTAGAAATCATTAAAAGAATCCGTAAAATTCTTAAATACCCCCATTATAACTGATTAAATTCCATAACTCACTCAATATGTCTATAAATCTTCTACATATTCTATGAAAATGACGTCACAAGACACTAAAAATCCATTAAATTCCAATAAATCCTTATAAAATCCATAAATATCACGAATATTCTTTAAAATCCCCATAGAATTTAGTTAATAATCATACAATTGCTTAGAAATCATTAAATGAATCCGTAAAATTCTTAAATACCCCATTATAACTGATTAAATTCCATAACTCAATCAATATGTCTATAAATCTTCTACATATTCTATGAAAATGACGTCACAAGACACTATAAACCATGAAATTCCCAATAAATCCTTATAAAATCCATAAATATCACGAATAATATTTAAAATCCCCATAGCATTTAGTTATAATCATACAATTGCTTAGAAATCATTAAAAGAATCCGTAAAATTCTTAAATACCCCCATTATAACTGATTAAATTCCATAACTCACTCAATATGTCTATAAATCTTCTACATATTCTATGAAAATGACGTCACAAGACACTAAAATCCATTAAATTCCCAATAAATCCTTATAAAATCCATAAATATCACGAATAATATTTAAAATCCCCATAGCATTTAGTTAATAATCATACAATTGCTTAGAAATCATTAAAAGAATCCGTAAAATTCTTAAATTACCCCATTATAACTGATTAAATTCCATAACTCACTCAATATGTCTATAAATCTTCTACATATTCTATGAAAATGACGTCGAAAGACATTATAAACCATGAAATTCCCAATAAATCCTAGTAAAATCCTTACTTATCACGAATATTCTTTAAAATCCCCATAGCATTTAGTTAATAATCATACAATTGCTTTGAAATCATTAAAAGAATCCGTAAAATTCTTAAATACCCCATTATAACTGATTAAATTCCATAACTCACTCAATATGTCTATAAATCTTCTACATATTCTATGAAAATGACGTCACAAGACACTAAAATCCATTAAATTCCCAATAAATCCTTATAAAATCCATAAATATCACAAATATTCTTTAAATCCCCCATAGCATTTAGTTAATAATCATACAATTGCTTAGAAATCATTAAAAGAATCCGTAAAATTCTTAAATACCCCATTATAACTGATTAAATTCCATAACTCAATCAATATGTCTATAAATCTTCTACATATTCTATGAAAATGACGTCACAAGACACTAAAATCCATTAAATTCCCAATAAATCCTTATAAAATCCATAAATATCACGAATATTCTTTAAAATCCCCATAGCATTTAGTTAATAATCATACAATTGCTTAGAAATCATTAAAAGAATCCGTAAAATTCTTAAATACCCCATTATAACTGATTAAATTCCATAACTCACTCAATATGTCTATAAATCTTCTACATATTCTATGAAAATGACGTCACCCAGACACTAAAATCCATTAAATTCCCAATAAATCCTTATAAAATCCATAAATATCACGAATATTCTTTAAAATCCCCATAGAATTTAGTTAATAATCATACAATTGCTTAGAAATCATTAAATGAATCCGTAAAATTCTTAAATACCCCCATTATAACTGATTAAATTCCATAACTCAATCAATATGTCTATAAATCTTCTACATATTCTATGAAAATGACGTCACAAGACACTATAAACCATGAAATTCCCAATAAATCCTTATAAAATCCATAAATATCACGAATAATATTAAAATCCCCATAGCATTTAGTTAATAATCATACAATTGCTTAGAAATCATTAAAAGAATCCGTAAAATTCTTAAATACCCCCATTATAACTGATTAAATTCCATAACTCACTCAATATGTCTATAAATCTTCTACATATTCTATGAAAATGACGTCACAAGACACA